>WWET01000954.1:7374-31833 GCA_011038615.1 Limnodynastes dumerilii
TATTTGCTAGGCCATTTTGAACCATTACTGCATAAGAACTGCATACAAAGTGCAGTTAGACATATTAACTTAAGGGTATCTGGAAGGTATATAGTAGTATATTTACAAATTTAAATGTAAAGTATTTTATAGCAAATGTGTATTACTTTAAGATATTTAAAAACTATTAGGCTTTGCATGTTTTTAATGCTGAATTAAATATTAGTTGTCCATTTCTGTCTTTTACATGATATTTAAAAACAAAAATAAATGCAAACATGAAAACCAGAGAATTATTTTTCACTTCTCTGTATAAATTACGCTGTTTTTCTTCACATAGAAAATCATTTCCATGTGTAAAACTGTGCATTTCATATTTTGTCATCTAGGCAAAAATAGCTTCTTAGTATTCCTTCTGCATTTCTTGGGCCAAACAAAGCAATTATTTTCTCTTGCTGCGCATATCCTAGAGATAAATTGGTTATAAAAGCAGCACTGAATTTAGAATAGAGCAACGAATCACGTAGCTTTAAAACTAGGCTTGTCATTATTGACAGTGGTCAACTCGAGGATCATATTTCCTTGCCACACTCACTATTTTTGGGGGGTGAGGGAGGAAAAGGATACACTTTTACAACTACAGAATATACTATGTATTGCTCAGTAAAATATAATTTACACAGACAGTGGGAAATAAATTCACCAACGTTTAGAGTAGAAATAATATCTGAAATATAACATAAAGCTGTAAGCCTGCTATTTCCACCTCTTCTGGCTCTTCTTTTATGGCATATATTTTTATATTTTACTTAGATGCTTTATTTTACCAATTGTATAACATTTAATCTTAAGTGGAACGCATGTCTTTTTCTGACAAACTCTTTGTTTTTTATTACTAAATTATTCCGTGTGTGTGCGTGCGTGCTTGCTTAGGGAACTTATAGGGAATGTAGCTCCAATGGGGCATAGACTGATGTGAATGTGAAACATTCTCTACAAAGCACTGCGTAATATAATGCGTGCAGTGTTATGTATTAATTATAGTATTCAGAGATCCATTTTTTTAAAGTACGCAATTATACGCACGCATGTAGCAAGATAACACCCACGACACTCCCCTCTCCCTGCGGTGCAATCGTAGACCTACACCTCCATAGACCACTCTGATCTTTAAGTGTGTACTTACGTGCGTGTATGTCTTCCGTCCGTGCGATTCAGTATAGCCGCGCCCTCAGGCATTCATTTAAATGCCTCCCCCCCACCCACTTTCATGTAATTTTTCAAGTACGTATTTCTACGCCGCCCATCCGTACGTATGTCCCCAAGTGTGATTCACATGTCCCTGCCTAAAGCATTTATGTGCGTAGATTCAACGTAACTTACGCAAATAAAGTTACTACACATGTGCAGTTAAAATGTGCCTAAAAATACGCACGTAACTCCACGTGACAACGGATCTGTGAACACGGTCCAGTATGTGAATGTAAAATTAAGTATGTGTATAGAATGTGTAGATGAGAGTAACATTAGAGGCCTTTTCTGGATGTCTGAAACGTGCCTAAAGATGTTATAACTTACATGAACCTAACATAAATTGTTGGCTTTTTCATGTTTACTTACACACAAATAGTAAATTAAGTGTTGTCTATGTAAATATGTGTAGCATTGAAAGTAAAATCAGATGTAGAAAATTGTAATATAATTATTTTTTTCAGCAACTTCAGGTATATAAATGGATAGTGGAGAGTGTAGAACTAATTCTATTTATGAAATTAATTGGTCTATCTGTCTGCCCGTGTTATGTATTAGAACACCCCTGCTCCGATTGGGATGAAACCAACGCGAGGTGGTCCAGTTGGATCCTGTCTAGCTTTTAGGGGGTTAGGGTCCCTGTCGGATCTCTTGTTGGTGTATGCTGGTCAGATCTTTGACCTGGAGAGCCTGTTCTGAGCTTTTCACTGGATGGATTTGGCAGTTAGCGGTGATGAGTAAGGCAGTATCCACCTATTATCAATCACATCCTGTTTTAGGAGGTTATGCATTAGAACACCCCTGCACCGATTGGGATAAAACCAACACGAGGTTGTTCAGTTGGATCCTGACTAGCTTTTAGTGGTTTAGGGCGCCCTGTTGGATCTCCTGTGGGTGTAGGCTGGGCAAATCTTTGACTTGGAGAGCCTGTTTTGAGCTTTTCACTCAATGGTTTTGGCAGTTAGCAGTGGTGAGTAGGGCACTATCCACCTATTATCAATCACATCCAGTTAAGGAGGGACTGTCCCAATTTGAGCACCACAAAAGGGATGGGGCTTATTGAATAGAGGGTGTTTATTGAACAAATATGGTCAGTTGTGGGTGGAGTTTGACCAGGTCTAAAGTGGAGCTTACTTTAAATGATAGATTTTAAAGAAAACTTCACCAAGTGGCAACATTGAATCCCATAATACATACTAGGGAGTTGGGGATCCAGCCAGACCTCCCGTTGTTATAGGCTCAGCAGATTTTTTGCACAGACTGTGCTGGGCCTTATACTGGATGAATTTAAATTTCACCATTCACCGTTCCTATTTAAGAGAGGCTGTCCCATGTGCTGGCCACAAAAGTGACCGGGCTTACGGAAAAGAGGGTGTGTTTTAACAAAAAAGGTCATTTTGGGTGGGTTTGAACGACATTAAATGATGGTATTAACAATGTAGAAGTGACTATAAAACAGAACAGGAAGGAAATCTGGGGATTTAGGGCTCCTGGTAAAACCCCATAAACAAAACAAAAAAAAACCCACTGATAAGCTACTAATTATTTTTTTTAAAGTTGACACATCCAACTCATTAAATCCAACATGATTTTGTTTCTATACTACATTTAGTTAATAAGTTGAAGATTTAAATCCGGGCAATGCTGGGTACTTCAGCTACTAGTATTATACAATTCTCACATTCTCCTCAGCGCTGTGTTGATCATGGGTAGAGAAGCTACATTGTATGTTTAATGCTTATTTTTTTGTTAATAGTGCGTTATTCAGGTTTAATATTGTATAGTGTTTCCGCACAACATAATGTGAATGTTTTAATTTGTGATACTGCTAATTTTATGTAGCTTAGTAAAATGTCTGTTGTTATATGTGTGACCATAGCACTTATCACACATGCGCCTTCTTTTGCAGATTGCCCTTGGAACTGTTACAAACGTGGAGGAAGCAGTAAAGTGGCTGAGTTACACTTATCTATTTGTACGGATGAGAGCAAACCCATTAGTATACGGCATCAGTCACAAGGTGTTGCAGGTAGTAAATCCATTTATTGTGCATATGAAGCCCCGGTTTTCCTGTCTGCAGTGTGATTATAAATATTTGTTCTGGTTTTCGAGCCTGATAATAGCCCTGCTTTTAGCTCATTTTGTTTACAGCTTAGTGATTGAAATGGTCTTAGCCACAGACCAGCAGCATTTTGTTTAAACTCTATACTTGGTGGTGCCCTGTAGCTGATGTCTAATGTTACATGATTTTGTTTAAATAATACATTTAGTTCTGAAAGATTAATGTTTACATTGTAAATACATTGACATAGTCTGTCTTTATTCTTCAATTGTCCATGTTAATATTAAAGCATTAATAACTTAAACATTTTATTTTGTATTTGGATGGCTCACCAGATGGATCCCATGCTGGAGAAACACAGGGAACAATTGGTTATTGAAGTAGGGCGAAAGCTGGACAAAGCCCGTATGATTCGCTTTGAAGAGAGAACTGGATTCTTTTCCTCTACAGATTTGGGCAGAACTTCCAGCCATTTCTACATTAAATATAATACAATTGAGGTACTAAATGTACACGTTTCATTCTCAGCTTAAGTATTTACAGTTTTAAAGAATGCAAACCAATATGATTTATGCAGTGTATCAAATAGTCACACACAAACTCAGAAATAATGTTACTAAAATTCTTCCAAACAGTCATTTTCTAGTTATTTTAAGATTTGTTACAAATTTTTCTAACTATCTATATGGGTCCTTAAAGCTGTTTATCAGTTTTTAGCCCCTGTCTATAAACTCCATTCATTCTGTTGTATAAATCATATACTGAGAATGAGATGCATCTAGAAGTGAGAATCTCTTTAAAGCCATTCTATGAAATATTTTTCTCATTGCACTTTTGGCTGTGACAAGTGATGTTTGACAGCAAAGATCGGCCTTGCCTACAGCAACATGTTTTCCCAGTCATCGCCTTTATAACCATATACTATATATTCCACATAAAGACACATCAGATTGTAACAGTGACTGTGTCTCTGTAACATTGCAGTTTCCACTAGGAAGGCCACTGCGTTGCTGCATGTGTTTGTAGCTGGCAGTTGTCCCATGGAAAACATGAAGGAAACGCCATTAGAACATTTTGTTTTGGTTTTTAGCCTAGAATTTAGATTTATAGAGAGTTTGTTTTTAAGTTTATACAGTCATTTTATTTTGTGTCATTGTCATAACTTTGTTTGTGCAATCTATGTTCTTGCTCAGCTCACAGCTGCTCTTTGACAGAACAGGCTGCTTTAAATAGACCCGTTGTGGGCCTGTTAGTCATTTAAAACAAGGACCTATGTGAGAGAATCTGATACCAATTTGGTGCTCAGATGCATCCATAGAGTGCTATGAAGTTGAGCAGTTGTCGGAGTGTGTTGCCAGAATGACTGGCGGAGGTCCTAATGCATATTGAAAATTGGAGCTTTGAGGTAGAGACAAATAATATCATTGAAGAGCCTTGGCTTGTTCTCAGCAATACTGTGCCAGAGTTAAATGCATTCATTTCAAGGAAGTGATAATATTTTAACGACGACGTTTGAGAAATTAGAGTGTCATTTTATTGTATGTCTTTTCTGTTTACAATTAATTGTGTTACTTTTTCTTGCACAAAAGCTTTTTATTGTATTTGTATTTCTTATCATTGATCCTTGTAATCCACCCTAGTTTCAAACAGATTTCTGTCTGTAACCAAGAGCTGTGCCCAGCTAGCGCATTATTAACCTGCCAACTTGCATTGAAAAGGAACTGCTGAATCCATCATCACCTCAAAACCTGTCATAGAACTTATGTAGAAATACAAAGACGTAATGCAGTTAGACTTCTTTAAATGAATGTCATTACTATCTTATTTTACAGACCTTCAATGAGTTATTTGATGCCCACAAAACTGAAGGTGATATTTTTGCAATAGTATCTAAAGCTGAAGAATTTGAGCAGATCAAGGTAGGATCACCCGGTCACAAGTGTATTTTGCATTTACTCTAGCTGTTTTTTCGAAATAATTGAAAATAATGAATGTACTGTCTGTGTTTTTCTAACCTGTTAATTGGCAACTACAACTATACTGCGATGTGTTTGTTTGTTGTTATCCTGCTAAAAAAAACCTTAGTGACATAGGATGGGTGATTCCTATACATGTGGATCTATGATTGTCAGATGCACGCACGCAGATCCGTAATTGCAGGCCCACAGCAGCCAGATGTCTATGTAATCACTTGGCTATCCACTCTCTTCACACCAACAAACTTTCAATAGCAATAACTACCTTAAGTTTTCATATGAATACAATATAGCAGTGGTCCCCAAACTCGGTTGTCCAGGCTCCCCAACAGTGCATGTTTTCCAGATCATCCTTCAGAACAAGGGATAAAATGATACCTTATGGATACCTATGGATCTTTAAAAAAGTCAGTAATATGCTCCAGTATGGAGATCTGGAAAACATGTATTGAGAACCACGTCATGAAACCACTGCAATATGGAATCAGTTCACAAGTCTGGATCAATAGGCAGTGCTTTAGCATACCTAATACCAAGTTGTACCCACTTGTACATGCAACCTGATCCCCTGACAGAAGCTTTTCGGAAGACTGGATAGGACGGATTGTGCTCCAAATGAAAAGCAAGGATGTGAGCACATACTCGGAAGGCAAAAATGAATACGCTAGCCATATGCAAATCTAAGGAAAATATGAAGTCTGTATCCAGTGCATAGTATAACTTCCATTTAAATTGCAATGTATTGGAAATATTATTATATTTTCTGTGTATGTTAAGAGAATATTTATGCTGAAGCTACTGCTTCAATTTAAACCTATAGCATTACAGAGGCTGAAGTTTTACTGGGTCTCCCTGTTTTATATTGCTTTATATTTATATATTATATATTTTTTGTTTGCTGCAGTTGTACTTGCAGAAACAATTATACAGTATATGTTTTCTGGCCTTCTCTCCTAATCCAACATGCATTCTAAGGGAAACAGAGCATTCTCCTTACAAATGGTATAATGATGCACTTCATAGAGAATGGTTTTATCAATGCAAAGTGATGATGGGGCAATGTTGATTTTAAAACACATTACATGATATGTATTTGTATCTACTCTTCATACTGTCACAAAAAAGTGTGCCCTATTTCTATAAATAAATCATTATATCTAAGGGCCGGATTCACAGCTAATACCGCAAGGGAACTTACACAAGCCGTTTGAGTTAGACCCCTTGCTTGTATCATCTGGCGCATGCACTTGCAGATGTTACAAGCAAGGGGACTTAAGTAGTTGCGGTAAACTTAAGGTTGGGTTATGGACCCATGGGTGTGTCCGCACGACAGAGGGGAGTGACAGGGGAATTCACTCCCCTCTTCCATGCGTAGTTACAGACCCGCACCTATCTCACTCGTCCTGCCCCTAACCCGCCCCCTGTATTTAGGTACCTTATGGCACTTAAGAGTGCCATTGGGCTACCTTATCTTCCTTTTAAAAAATAGAAACTACGCATGGACAATGCCTCCCCGGCTAATCTAAATCCCCCCCTTGATTGAACTGCGCATGCCCCCCCCCTCCCACTTCAACCTAATCACTCCCCGACTAAACTAGACTGCACACAGGCATATCTGCCTAAACTGCCAAGATAAATACTAAACTAATTTGACCCCTATAATTGAGAGGTGTATGAATGAGAGTCCCTCTAATATCTGCTTAGACTGCCAGAATAAACACTAAATCTACCTCTGTATTTCCCACTTGATTTTAATCACATATACTGTCACTTATTTGTAATAAACAGGAGACCCATGCAGCCAGCTTATTCAATTCACGCTGACAGGCTGCAGCGCTGTGTCCTCTCTCCCTCTGTCTGGCTATACAGCGCTGTACCATACACTAGAGCGATATCTGTACCATACACTAGAGCGATATTTGGCCCAATGCACGATAATCGTGCGTTTGGGCCGCTAATCGCTCTAGTGTGTGGCCAGCTTTAAAGGCTTCTCTGTTTGGTAGTCCTAACTCTAAAACTGTCCCAACTTTGGATCATATATTATGTATTAAAATTAGGAACTAACAACTTTTTGACCTGTCTAACTTAATAAAAGCCAATGTAGTTGGTGAGTGCTTTTACTTTCTCTTACGTTGTCATTATATTAATTCATTTTTTTTCATGGTAGGTTCGTGAAGAAGAAAGTGAAGAGCTAGAGCACTTAATTAACAATTACTGTGAACTACCTGTAGCTGGTGGAGTAGAAAACGGATATGGGAAAATAAATATTCTTCTTCAGACATATATTGGACGAGGAGAAATGGACAGTTTTTCTCTTATATCTGATTCCGCATATGTTGCACAGGTAAACTTTACAAAGCTTTTATTGTCACATAAAAGATTAGGTTTTGTTTTGACCATTAAAGATAATTTGTTATTCCTTTATAGATTCTTTTAGCCAAAGTAAATCAAGTCAATTGAAAGTGATAAATACAGTAATCTAACACATTGATAAGTCTTTCCCTTTATGTCCCACAGCTAAAATATTCTATAACAGTTGCTTGATTATGATTGAATTTAAGCTTATATATTTTTGCTTTACAGAATGCAGCTCGAATTGTACGAGCTCTCTTTGAGATAGCCCTCAGGAAGAGATGGCCAGCCATGACTTATAGGCTTCTAAACCTCAGCAAAGTGATTGATAAACGTCTGTGGGGCTGGGCCAGCCCACTGAGGCAGTTCTCAGTTCTTCCACCTTCTGTGCTATCAAAATTGGAAGAGAAAAGGCTCACTGTTGATAATTTGAAGGATATGAAGAAAGATGAAATTGGTAATTCTTTAATACGTTGTTACCTCTTCTTACTAATGTTATATTAACTAAGTTATGTTGGGAATTGTGTAGTCTTACTTTTATGTATCATTCTGATATTGACAAACCACAGATAGTGACCAAATGAAGATGGTGCATCTCTAGACATTAATACCGAAAACTGAATTTCTACAGCAAAAGAACATTAATGATATAAAAAATGTATTCACAAAATACAAGGAAGCACTGTGATAACTATGGCCCTGGTTCATAAATAGGCTTGGAAGGGGAATTGCGTAAGTCCCCATGACATGTAACATTGGCACATGCACATGGCAGATTTTACATGTTGTAAGTTCTTTCGTACGGAAGAACTTTCATAGAAGTGGCTAACACCGAAGGTCCACATACTAAATAAGTACCGGGGGTGGGGAGAAGCAGTACAGACGGATCTGAGTCTGTGCAGACATAACTCCGTAACAAGGCGCTCCCCTTCTCCATGCTTTATTACAGTGCTCTGTCCATGCGAATCCATTATCATCAAATTTCAATTCTGAAATACTAGCCTTTGGAAGCAGAATCTTTCCATTTATAGGCAATACAGAGCAGGCTGACTTAGAATCCACATGTCAATTAACAATTGGTTAAGGTTTCATGGTCCTTGAGATCCTAAAAGTTTAAATGGTCAAACTCCCAAAACTCATTTGGCTAAGAAAAGACTTAAAACAGTCCAGTGGAATTTTCCTTTGTCCATAAGAATAGGTCATCTTGAAACCTTTACTTTGGAATTCCTGAAATGTCTGTTTTAGGAAGATCATTCTGATATGTATATCTAAATACTCTCCGACATCCCCTTACTAAAACTACACAGTAAATCAGTATCTAAATCTAATCAATTGTACAATAATACATAATATTTAGATATCTAATGTTAGTACATTGACTTCATTCAAAATCATTTTCTATGCACACTCATCCTGAAAAGACAAACATGTTTTTGTGAATAAGGAAAAGCTCATGAGAAGGAGCAGTGTAAATTGTTCTCTGCAAGCATACAATCAATGAGGGAGAGCAGGGTTGCAGGAAGTTTAATATTTAGGCACTTATACTGTCAGCCCTCTTTAACTAGGCCTCTCTAGGTCATTTAGGGCCATATATGTCTGACTCATTTACTTATAGAAATTTTCAGTATGCATGATCATGTTACATAATGAAGGAGAATATATGCATGTGCCTCTTGATATGTGTATGTAATTAGAAGTGTTACATGTGTGTATGAAACCTGAAGCATCAATGCTGTAGCTCAGAGTTTTACAGAGTGGGAGTATCTATACACTTGTGTGCATTCAGTAAAGCTACCATTTTTATCTATTGCTTGATACATCAAGGAAGGTAATAGCTATAATGTAGACTTGCTTTAAGACAGTTGTGATTTTGGAATGGTCTTTATATGTTGATAGTAGATATCCTTTGTATCTCCATATTTAGCATAATAGGGGATCAAGAGAAAAAGACAATAATACCGCGTTCAGATTGCCACTGCCTAAAAAGCCAGCTTTTTAGGCAGTGAGCAAAATTTTGAAAATTTTAGCCTGGTGCGTTCAGACTGCGCTGAAAACACCGGCTTTTTTTTTCTTTCTTTTTTTTACAAGCCGGCTGCTATTTAAATAGCCGGCTTTTCAGCGCAGTGTGAACGGGTGAAGCCGGCTTTTTAAAAAAGCCGGCAAAGCCTCTTTTTCAAAGTTTTTCACCACTTTGAAAAAGAGGCTTCGTCCCTCGAAACGCGTCAGCCCCTCATTGCACGCTCCTACCGCCGGATCACTGCTACATCCCCGACCGCCTGCAACTTTGAACATCTTGGATATTTCAGTCCTGGGATGGGTACATTGTTGATTGCTCTAATTTTAACAAGGTACCCATTCCAGATAAGGTTAGGCTGCAGGACAGGGAGGCTTAGGGCTAGTCTGCAGAGAAGGGAAGATTATTGTTCAACTATAGGACAAGGATGCTTAGGGTTATTGGGGGGGTTAAGGCTAAGTGGGACGAGAGTCACAAGACTGTCTTTCTGGAAAATGAGGAAAATTAACAACAGTCGCCACGGTAGTGCTGCAATGTCATCAATGTGCCACACTACACCCTTTAAAAATGAAGGAAAGAAACTGCATTTCATACATGGAATGGTGATTAATTAGACAAAAAAAAGTTGCTGTAAGATGTCATTGATTAAGTGTCTGAATTTGTCAAATTCTTTTTTTTCTGCCATTATAATAATCAACTTATTTGTGGAAAAAAATAAAAAATAAATGACTAAAATAGTTTTTATAGTTTTGTATGGCATAATTAGGCACTCAGTAATGTTGTTTTTCTTTTAATGAAATTTGCAACATTCAAAAATTTTCATTGAGCAAAAGAATGGATTTTAGTTATCTTTTTAATGCTTATTATTGCTTTTATTTAGGGGGTTCCTTGATTTAAAACAATGGGAAATATTTTGTCGCAATTGTTATGCTTAACTTTGTAAAATCCATTGAGTGGGTTAATACTTGTTATTCAGAGTTGCTACTACTAAAACTGCACTGTACTAATTCAAGTTAAGCATTACAAAACATTAGAACATGCCAGGTCAAAAAAGTCAGTCATTTGTGCGCTACAATGCAAAACAAGCAAGCTGTAATATGCTCATCTAAAAGCTGATTTACAAGTCTGATTGCATTATTGTTCCTGTATATGCAAACGTTTTTAACCTAATGTACCTTTATTTAGGTCACATGTTGCATCATGTGAACATTGGGCTAAAGGTGAAACAGTGCGTCCATCAAATTCCATCCATTACAATGGAAGCCGCAATTCAGCCAATTACACGTACAGTTCTAAGAGTTCGATTGAGCATCAATCCTGATTTCAAATGGCATGATCAGGTACAGTACTACCATGGGTGCAAAAAAAATAGCCATCCATACAAACTAAATTAGTAAAGTATAGTGCAATGTTGAACAACAGAGTATAGTAATTTAATTTTATTCAAAATGAAAATAAATATATTGTTGTTGTTGTATCATTATAAATGTCATTTTTTATTTCATTCATGTCTTTTTGTAAATGATTATATACCTTTTTATACGTCTGAAGGAGTTAACACACAAAGGATTTGAGACTTTTATTGTTTATTTATTAGGTTTTTTTTTATTGCAGCAGTATAAAATGTAATATATGTAACTAAAACTACATACTATTCTATGATTTCTAACATCATAATGTAGTATCTTTTAATATTATAATGAATATGTTTACCTGACTTACTATTTTAAAACATGTTTGTGATGTTTGAGAATGTATAGAACTGCTTTGTAATTGTAATATTTTTAATTTAGTAATACAGGATGCACAGTAATAAAGAATACATTAGTCACTATATATTATAATAGAGTTTATAAACATCTGTAATTTATAACAAGGACTGAATAGCTTTATATAGCTTGTAATAATAAACCCAGAACTTGGCTAGCTTTAAATGTATTATATAACTCAAATAAACAGATGTTAAATTCATTATTTGAACCTAATAAAACATAACAAGGACAAAAAAAGGAAGCAAAAGAAAGATAATGTCTATCCAAGTGAAGAGGTGGTTACATCCCTGTCATGTTCCGCAGTAGTACAAAGCTCATTAATGCCTGCTGTTGGATTTAACCCTAAGGTCAGAACACTGACTTGCCAATGCTTTGTATCACATAGACTGAAGATGACGAGAGGCACTCGGTCACCCAGTAGGTGGTGACCACTAAACAGTTTACAAGGTCAATACCCTGTAGCTCTTTATCCCTAATTCAGCCTTTATATGTTGCATGTTCATTATCCTGTGAGGTTTTATATGTATTTGGCAATCAAACCAGGTGCTGTATTTTTTTTAAAGTTTATTTAAAAAAAGTTACTGAGAGCAGCTTATAGTTAAGTCTCAAAGCAAGTGTTGAATGAATTTGAATCTATTTTCCATATTACATTTGAAGATTTATGCTTGCATAGTACATTAGTTACCTTGGTGTCACTGTTGAGTGAGAAATACTATAAATGTTGATTTAAGTTTTATGAAGTAATCTTCATTTATCTCATAATACAGTACATCACTCAGGCAACACCATAAATGAGTGAAATGAATTGTTGTTGGATAGCGTCTAGCTTGCAATTAATCTAATATTTTTCCTGACTGAACCTGCTTGTACATTTATTTATCCCATCTAGTTTTAGGGAAACAAGATAATCATGGTATTTCTAAGTAGCATTAGATATTTAATTTTATCTTCATGTCGCTGAGTGTTTTCCTTGCTTGATTACTAGATTTAAAATGTCAGAAAGTCTACAAATCTTAAATGGTGAGAAAAATATATGAAGCAAATTGATAAATGTATGTTACAACTCTTCTTGTAGATAGACTAATATATACAATTTTATCTATTATTTGGTAGTAATAACAAACCTCTCATAAATCTATTGAATAGTAGAGTATACATATATATAAGGAGAGAGAGAGAGAGTATATAGAAAGATAGATTTGTACATACATATGTTTTAGTGATGCACAAACAAATGTATCAATAAACTACCTGTGTTCTTAGATCCAAAGCTAATTAAAACAGATTGCATATACAAATATATGTTATAATATTATGGTAATAGCAAATGCAAATATAAAGCTATGCCCATATGTTTTCCTAAGCAGTCTAAAAAATGAAATACGTGAACCCTAGAGAAGGATTCTGTTTAGCTGTTTCTTGCTTTCTTCTGGCTGGCATTTGGTTCATTCAGCTCCTTAGTATTATTTAAATCTGTGTATTTTGAAACCTTTGCAAAAATATTTTACAGTTTGTTCAAGATTGTTGAAAAAGTTTGGATATTCAACTCAGGCTGTGGAAAGCTTTATAGAAAACAGAAATAGACCCTTTACTATGAAAACAAGTCAAGTTGGTTAGGCTAAGAGACTTAATATGTAACCTTACACTTCCTACTGTATTATGTGTTTTATCCCTGCAGGTGCATGGAACTGTTGGAGAACCTTGGTGGATTTGGGTTGAAGATCCTACTAATGATCACATCTATCATTCAGAATATTTTTTACTTCAAAAGAAACAGGTATGGTTCAATTGTGTTATTACCTCACAATATCGGAGTGGCATTGCCAGGCCCATAGGTAGGGAGGGACTGGCCGTATCCTGTCGATGGGATCAAACCAGAAAGCTACACACTGCAGCCTCTGTTCTGTTGCTGTGGATGTGCAAAGCAACCGCTTTTTTGTGCATGTGTAGAGTGATCAATGTCCTGCCCATGTGTGGCTTGTAATCACTTTGCGCAAGTGTCAGAGAAAGAAGAGGGGATGGGTGTCATCTTCTCCCAAGTCAAAGTTCTGCTTGCACCCTTGGTCGAACCAACCCCAAAATTAGCTAGGTGATGCAGAAGGGACTAGGTTCACCCCTGCTCACGTGTTTATTTTTAGAAGTTCCATTTTTCATTCCTGCATATATCATCATGTTTAGGTATTTACATTTTGTGGATCAGTGTTATGCCCTAGAAACGTAGTGGTTGCATCATTTTAGTTGTTTATCCTTATTATGGGATAACTTTTTTAATGCCTATCCATTAAATGAATGAATTAGTAATTTATACCTTCTTTGGTAGGTAGATAGGTTGTAGACAGACATACTTTTTGGTGCTCTACAATTATTTAATTTCTGCATTTTGAATTTCCATTCAACAGGTTGTGACAAAAGAACAGCAGCTTCTTGTGTTTACAATACCCATCTTTGAACCCTTACCCTCTCAATACTATATCCGAGCAGTGTCTGATCGCTGGTTAGGTGCTGAAGCCGTTTGCATCATAAATTTCCAACATCTTATTCTACCAGAAAGACATCCCCCACACACAGGTAGGACTAAATGTCAGGAAAAGCCAATGTGCATCTGATTTCTTATCCAGAAGTATACGAGAATAGTATAGAAATAACCTTTTTGGTGTGTGACAATATTTTTAATTTATACCAATATGTGATTATTAGCAAAATAGAAATTGGCTTTTATGAGACTTCAAATGAAACTAAAACTTTTTTCTTGTATCAGTGTGCTACCTAAGAAACCACAATATTACACAAATTGGGGTAGATCCAGAACTATGTCCGTCTCCATAGACAGACATAATTCAATAAATAATAGCTACTGCGCATGCGTAGCAGCTATTTACGTAATCTGCGTGTCGTTTCGATACGTAAATTGCGTATATGCGTTCTTTTAGACCGCATATACGCAATCTACGTATCGAAACGATACGCAGATTACGTACAATAGCTACTAAGCATGTGCATTAGCCATTGTTTATTGTATTAAGTCCGTCTATGGAAGACGGACGTAGTTCTGGATCCGGCCCATTGTTTTGTTTAATATAATTTATTTTTTTTTGTCTGGTACATAGTTTGGTGAGAAAGGCATATAAATAATGCATTTTGTTCTCTTACCAAATAAATTAGTTTTAGTGTACATTTATTTAAACTGATATGTATCTTATTACTATTGCAGAGTTGCTGGATCTACAGCCTTTGCCAATTACAGCTTTGGGACGTAGAGAGTATGAAGCACTCTACAAGTTTACACACTTTAACCCAGTTCAGACACAAATCTTCCACACCTTGTATCATACAGACTCAAATGTTTTACTAGGAGCTCCTACTGGCTCTGGAAAGACAGTAGCTGCAGAGCTGGCAATCTTCAGAGTCTTCAACAATTATCCAACATCTAAGGTTTGAAAATTTATGTTTGCGGCTATTCACATCTTGTATACATAAAACATATTTCCTCATGCCAACTTGACAACATTGCAAACTAAAAATTATTGTACCAATATACTAACCATACATCAAACAACCTTTGCTTTATTTTGGTGTTGGTATTGTTTGTTTGTCTTTATTGCAGTGATAATTAGTGCAACATACTTCTACCACAAAATATGTATTCTCTTATTTATTAAATACCTTTAAACATTGCCTTTTTAACCAATTCTGTCAATAGGCAGTCTACATAGCTCCACTAAAGGCTCTGGTCCGTGAACGAATGGAGGACTGGAAAATCAGAATTGAAGAAAAGCTTGGTAAAAAGTATGTATCTGCTGACATTTTGTCCAATTTAAGGTAGTTGAGAGCTTTAAAATGATTGGTTCATGTGCACTGCTTCACAGTAATTCTTTTACACCTCATGAGGAAATGGCATATGTTTTCTGTGCTAAAAGTGTTCAAGAATAAAATTTTTCTTGTTTATGCCTGTGTGAGCTACTGCAGAGGGACATCTTAGTTTTAGGCTATCTTTATTCCACAATACACACAGCACGAAAGTTTGTCACGTAAATTTGAATAAAACCACAAGCATCCACTTTGTCCTGTTTAAGATTTATTATAGTGGCTTCATCAAATTATTACTATTACCGGTACTTTAAAAGGAAAAAAAATAAAAATAATTATTCCACACACAGCACGAAAGTTTGTCACGTAAATTTGAATAAAACCACAAGCATCCACTTTGTCCTGTTTAAGATTTATTATAGTGGCTTCATCAAATTATTACTATTACCGGTACTGTACTTTGAAAAAAAATAAAAATAATAAATATATATATATATATATATATATATATATATATATAATTTTTTTTGTGTCCATGGTAGCACAGAATTTTTAAGCACCTTTAGAATTGTGCATGTAGAAATTTGAATGCTACTTATGTTCCTAATAGGGAGTTGATTGATAGTCATACTGAGAGGGAATAAAGATAAAAAAAAAAAAATAGGATTAGCTTTACAAACCTAAACAAATTGCTTATTTTCCATCTGAGAAATTTCCATTTCTTTTTCTTCTGCTTCTTTTTGTTCTTTAAGAAATTTAGTCTAGTCAGACTAGTAACATGAGTGTTGTGATTATGCTTTAAAAAAATATATATAATTATGGGTTGGTGATGTTTACAGTAGTCTGTATCTTAGATATTAAATACAACATTTTATTTCTGCTTTACTATTTGTAACAGTGAAAACATTGTTTATTGACAGAGTTGTAGAGTTAACAGGTGATGTCACTCCTGATATGAGAGCCATTGCTGAAGCTGATCTCATTGTCACTACTCCAGAGAAGTGGGATGGCATTAGCAGGAGTTGGCAAAACAGGAGCTATGTACAAAAGGTTTCCATTTTAATTATAGATGAAATACATTTGCTTGGTAAGTACTAACATACTCTTGGTAAAAGTAGAAAATAGTATGTGATTTTATTGAAGTTTTTCATTGTTTCACTAATTTTATTATGTTTAGGTGATGAGAGAGGTCCAGTACTCGAAGTTATTGTATCCAGAACAAATTTCATTTCCTCACACACAGAGCGGACTGTGCGGGTTGTTGGTTTGTCAACTGCTCTGGCAAATGCTAGGGACCTTGCAGATTGGTTGGGCATAGGTCAGGTAGGTGAAATATGCTCTTCGTTTTTAAAACTATCTTTTCTCTAGTTATCCGCCCCTAAACAACTTTAAATCTCTTTCCTAAACAAACTTTGTATTAAATCAGGTGTTCTGCTGAAAATGTTGTTTATGTTATGCATAAAGCAATGCATTTTATATTGGTGTTTACTCTTCACTTTATAGATGGGTCTGTTTAACTTTCGCCCATCTGTGAGACCAGTTCCTTTGGAGGTACACATTCAGGGCTTCCCTGGACAGCACTACTGCCCTCGAATGGCCAGTATGAACAAGCCTGCATTTCAGGGTAAGTGTCTCAAAACTGGACCTTAATAGGACAGTGACAGTTTAATATTTATTGTAATAGTAAGAGCCAATGACTTTAAAATCAAAAAAAAGTAACATATAACAATTTTTTATATACCATATTTCCCCATGTATAACACGCTCCCTTGTATAAGATGCACCCCATTTTTAGAGCCTAAATTAAAAAAAAAAACAAAAAAAAAAACATTTTTAAATGTATTTTTTAAATATTATTTTTGGCCTTACTTACCGTAATTAAAAATTGGGTACATCTTATACAAGGGATCAGGGGATGCAACACTAAACTTACCTTTGCTGTCCCTCCAGTGGTGTTAGACTCTCTCCCATGCAGCTCTGACTTAGACTGTCTCCCTTGCGGTGCGTGCTGTACAGTGAAGTTGATGTGACCTAAGGTTGCGCAACGTCATTGTACAGCGCGCACCGCGAGGGAGACAGTCTGAGTCACAGCTGCGGAGGAGAGAGTCTAACACCACCGGAGGGACAGCAAAGGTAAGTTCAGTGTTGCATTCCCTGTATAAGACGCACCTGATTTTTAGACCCATTTTTTGTCTAAAAAAGGTGTCTTATACATGGGGAAATACGGTAATAGTTAAAATAAATCAGGAAGTACGAACCGACGCACATTAAGGAGTAAGGAAGATTCTATTTGTGTTTGTTTAAAAAATAGCTGTCCAATCATTCTCATCTTAGTAAATGTTATATCTTCTCTGATCAGTCATATATTTTTTTTCAGTAAAATAAATAAAAAAAAATGCCTACATAAAGAATATAAGGGACCTGATTCAGAGATTGAAAATAAGAACTTAAAGTTACACCTGGGCTAAACCATGTTGATTTCAGTCAAATTTCATTTGTTGCAACAGTATTATGGTTAAAAGGTGATGTTTCCCAGCTCAAGTCTAATTAGCAGTTTAAAAGTGAAGCTGATCAGGTATCTGTGTGCAATAAGTAACAGCAAAGCATTCTCCCTGCATGTATAGAATAAAATTAACTTGACTCCCCCTGAAATCAACATGGTTTTGCCCAGGTGTAACTTTAAGTTCTTATTTTCAGCCTCTGAATCAGGCCCAAGGTTCTTAAAACTAAGTGCTTTTCTGGTAGATTTTGTGTGGTTTAGAATAGAGCAATATTTTTGTTTTCATTTTCTTCTGCTTTTACAATCATAAAAATTCTAATCAAGTTAATTATCCCTAAATCCCAGACAATGTATTGCGACATGCCTTCACTTCAACTCCACCTGGCACCCAGGACTTGTTAATCCCTGCAGTATGTGCTTTTAGGTTGGGAACCTCAGACAAAACTATTTGTGGGTCACAGACACAGGTTTCAAACTATATGGTGTTCTTAAAGCCATTATAAGTTTGAATTTTGCCAATTTTGGGCAAAGTATCAATAATACTCACCCATATTCTAAATAGACAGAGTGTGCACAGTTGCATTGTCTAGCCACATCAAATACAATTATTAGCTCATTTCTATTGTCTGGGGTGTTCAGGATGTTTGGGATTGTCAACTGAGGCATACTCTAGCAGATATGCTGAAGTCTATAGTTAAACATGTCTGCAAAAGTTTTATTTAAAGAACACCCCAATAAGCGATGGAAAGTAATGACCCAGGCAATCCACATTAAATACAATTACTGGATTCTGACCGACCCATGGAGACATGGGCAAAAGGTGTATAGAGCAAATGTATTGAGGTGGCTATTTTTCCCCTGAGAGGCTTAGCTAACTCAGAGTCTAGTTCATTAAACCAGCACCAAAAATTTATACAATGCTTTACAGGGAATATTTCACATTCGGATCAGTCCCTGCCTCATTGGAGCTATTTTCTAAGTTCCCTAACACACACACACGCACAGACTAGGGTTAATTTAGGTCAATTAATCTACCTGCTTGTTTTTTGGAGTGTGAGAGGAAACCGGGGCACCTGGAGGAAACCCATGTAGACACAGGGACAACATACAAATGCCACACAGAAAAGGCCTAGTGCAAGAATCACACTCAAGTGTAAAAATACAACTAAATCCCTATATAAGAGAATGGATCGCTCCATAGAAGATGAAGGTGCCATAGTAGTGTAGCCAGTCTCTATTCAATCAATATGAAGTTGAATACAGTTTCCACAGAGAGTAGAAAACTTTAGTTTCAGGCTGTAATTTTTTTTTGTATCATCATGGTATTTAACACAGTGAGACATAATTGTTTATCCCCTAGTAATCCTAAAAATGGTAGCATAGCAATGTTGTTGGAATTCAGTAGGTTCTCATATGATCTTGAGAATGAGATGTCTTCAAAGGGTACAAAAGTTAAGGAAAATGAATCATCTTAGCAGCATTACATGCTTAAAATATGAGAGAGCCATTGTTTTCCAGTTTCTCAGGATTTAAAAATTTGCACATATTCAATTAATAAAGATTGTTATTTTCTTAGGGATTCACACATATAAATAAGTAATGGCAGATGAGGATGAGAGCCTCTGGGAGGAGAGCCTATCCTTAATCAGTGGTAGGTGCAGCTTTTTTCAGAAGGGCTTGGTAAGGTTGAACAAGACCTTCCCTGCCTTATGGGCAATAAGGCAATATGGGGCACATAAGTAATATTTGTTTTTTATTTATATTTTAAATTGTATGTTCCATTTTCAAGGGCATGTCTGCTAAATGTTTAGAGCAATGAATGACTGAATCATCAACTGATTATTTACATGTTCTATTAAATCAGATTATACTTTATGCATAAACAACATATGTTACATTTGCATTTGTGTACAATATACATTATAATGTGCCTGGAATGTGACATGTTTTATATGCTTTACCACTGGAACAATCCATTTGTGTGCATTTCATGACAAATTGATTCTTGTTTGGGTATATTGGTGGTATTTATGATATTTTATTCTTAGAAATAAAATTTACCTCATAGCCTGTAGTGTCTTGTGAAAAGACTGTTTAGATTTTCTAATTAGCTTTGTGACAGGACAGAAGTATTGATGGGATTTTTAAACTAGTCTTGACTATTTCCATTATTTATAGGCTACAGAACTGCTATGTAAAAATCACTAATGATAATAAATCAAGCTCTTGCTGTTTAATCGCACCTGTTCTTGAGGGAACAAGCAGGCATTAGATCTTCTGTTTCCAGATTCTACAATGCTGTATGTGTATATAATGATGATGTATTTCAGCTATCTCCACAGACTCATTTGTAGCTTAAACCTGCATTCTCCTATAATTCAGCAGCTGTAATCTTTGTATTAGACACCTTCTGATTAGTTACCCTGGAGCCGCCTTTATCAGATGGGTAGTCTATTTCATTACTGACTTTCCCTTGGGAGCTGCATAAGTATTTATACTTTGAATGGTAGCGATTTGCCCCATGTTACTCATAATATCTAGAGACAAACATCTGCATTAGCTATTAAAATGTCTAATCAATCTATGTATCTAATTATGTAAGCATCATAAGACTTTCTTGAGAGCCATCTAGATTAAAACAAAGACATTTCTGTCTGCTGCAATAGAGTTTAACACCCTCATCTGCTGTTGTGACTGAAAAATAAGCTCACTACAAACATCTTGCTGTTGTATGTTTTTAGAATTTCAAATAGTATAATAGTAATAGTGGGCCTGATCCTGAATGAGTAACGACTCAGGACTTTTGTAAGCTACTTGCAGAAGTCGCGTTTCTCTGGCAGAGAAACCACGTTTGTGTTCAGAACTCTATACATGAGAGGGGAATGACAGGGGAGGTCACACCCTTCACACGTGCAGACTTACAGACATTTTCCATGCGCACAATATTTCAAAAATGGCGTGTAGTGTCTACCAAACATAGATATTCAGCATTTTTTTCCATCTACGGAACATAAATTCTTATACTGCTGGAAACTATTGCACATTGTAAAGCTTTTTGTTAAAAATTTTATGGTTCATTACATATATGGAATAGTACTAAATTGTGATATGTATTATTAATTGGGCAGGTATAGGATACAACATGGAAGTGAACTTGTGGTTTGACAGCCGACTTAACTTTCAGCCTTTAAAATGTTGATAGGGTTAACTGAACCACTTACCGGTTGATATGTCGACAGGTCAAATTGTAGACAGATTGATGTTGACAGCTGGTTAGTAAGTTAGTATTACATTTATATTACATATATACTGTATATATTATTAAATTGCAAAAAAAACAACTTTACAAGCAATCTGCATTAAGTTAAGTTTACGGATGTTACAAACAAACAAAATACTCAATTATCTATATATTGACTTGTCTACAATTTGACCTGTTGATATTTTCACTGTTGACAATTCAGACCCTATTGAAATAGTGACACTTTTTTGGGCATTACAATTATTCTGAACCTAATGCAGCGAGTGACCTATCAATTTTTCTTGCCGTGGACTGATGAACATCAAGGCTTTTAGAGATACTTTTGTAACCCTTTCCAGCTTTATGCAAGTCAACAATTCTTAATCATAGGTCTTCTGAGAGCTCTTTTGTGCGAGGCATGGTTCACATCAGACAATGCTTCTTGAGAATAGCAAACTCAAAACTGGTGTGTGTTTTTTATAGGGCAGGGCAGCTTTAACTAACACAGAATGGAAGTTGCTCAATCAATTTATAGGTAAATGTGAACAGGTGCATGGAAGGCAGGGGTTAGTCTGCTAGCCACAGAAACAAAAGGGAAAAAAAGCCCCAGCAACACTGCCATAAACCAGTAACAAACTATACTGTTCTATCTGTAAAATAAAACACAGAAATGTTTGTTACCGTCAAGGTCTTTCTGTATATGGTGGTCCTAACTCTAACAATGAGAATCCCAATGTTGGGTCACATATATATGTTTGTAAATTGAGAGCCAAACTTACCTAGGAGACACTTCCAGTAGATCTTGTAAGGGAGAAATGATGACATGATTTATGCAAATTACTGCCTAGAGTCCCGCCCCTGCATCGCAATCCTGTAATCCATAGTGTTACTATGTACTTAGTAGCGCTCTAACTAGTACCATTGTTGAGGAAGGAGGGTGGGACTTCAGGCAGTGGATTGCATTAAATCAGGTCATCAAGCCCAAATTCAGGAGATTTGGCTGCTCTCCCGAAGCAATGCTTCAATTTCATAGGTCTCCCAGAGTTGGCAGCTATGCAATTACCAGAGTTCCCCTACCACATAGCTGAAGCAGAGTGGCTTCCTGCCCTGTTTTGCCTCGACGTCAGAATTTTTACTACAACGAAAATGTGGATCTAGAGGTTCCTACTGATCAGCCCCACCCTTCTCTCTCCAAGTTCGGCAGATCGCCCCCTGATGGCGGCCATGGGCACATCGCTGCTTATACCCCTTTCACATCACCAACTGTGAAAAACCCGGGTCTAAAGACCCGGGTTTTTCCAGGAGATGAAATACCGGGTATAAAAAAACCCACCTTTTAAGTCCTCAAAAATCCGGGAAATTCACGGGTATGTACCTTTCACATCACCAATGAATTTCCCGGGTTTTAGCAGCTTAAACCCGGCAGGGCATTCTGATGGTTGTAGTTCTACAATCATCAGCATGCCCAGGGATGGCAGGGCATGGTAGCACTTGGAGAACCACAGCAGTACGCATAGACCCTAATGCGATCGCCGCAGGCTCCATTATGCGTCCTGCGACAGGCTGTGCGTTCCGGTGCGCTGTCCCTCCAGATGAGGCAGAAGAAGCAGTGTTGCCATAATTATATTAAAACTGATCTGTTTTTATCAAGTAATAATTTAGATTTATATGATCATGTGCTTATTATTGTTTGAGTCAGACTAGGACCCTTGTTGTGTATGTTACATGGGGAAGGATCAAGACTTTCAAATTGGATGCTATACAATCCAGGGGAAAAATATTTAAACATCTGTCCAAAAGAGTACAGAAATTCAAGTAATCATCTTTACTTTAAATTGAATAAAAAAGAGAACATTCTCTCACTAAGTTAACCCAGACCACTCTATATCTACTCTATATCTATGTGTCATTCTCTTAATTCTTAATGGGTCAGAATGCATTCTGACAGATTATCATGGAATCATCTAGAAATTTGGAAATATTAGGAAGTCTGTATCTGTCTCTGGAAGTACATATACATGATGGGGTGAATGAGTAAGCAGGTCACTACATATATTCATAGTTTTCTGAGGGAGGATTGTAGCCAACATATTCTTTATCAGCCTGTAGCTGTTTTCTGCAGAGAAGTTATGATAGATAAAATGAACGTACACAATAATTACCAGTTTTCTCTTTACAAAATGATTTTGTTTTCTTGTTAATAGCAATAAGAAGCCATTCTCCTGCAAAACCTGTTTTGATTTTTGTGTCTTCAAGACGTCAAACCCGTCTTACCGCTATTGATTTAATTGCATTCTTGGCAACCGAAAATGACCCCAAGCAGTGGCTAAATATGGATGAAAGAGAGGTAATTATTTCCAATCAAACATTTTATATTTTTGTTTATATGAAATTGTGGAGATGCACAAATACTTGTATCACCATTCTGTGATTTCTTGTATATTAAGTTTCATTTAGAGAGTTAATATTTGAACAACATTATTTAGCTAAACAAATGTGTAGAAAATGATCTGTGTATATTTGTGCTAATAAATGAGTTTGATATTTACATTATTGCCCTGTAACGTCGCTGTGCCACCTACATCACTGTTATATTTATATTGTGAAAGTATTTGTCTTAGTTGTATACTTACATGGATCTTCCAAAATAATACTGAATTTCATTGAGGCACCTGGGGCTTTCAATAGAGCAGCACATGCTCTCACATTTTTCCAACTGTGTTAGAAAAAGGAGGATTCAAGCAATACAGTGCTAGTTAAAGGATTGGGAAATACAGAATTTTCATCAACATGAGTTTACCAAATTATTTAAAGTTTTGCATGATACTTGTATCATTGGTAGTCTAGCTGTTTGCTAGATTGCTCTGCTTATTCTTATATATTAACAAATGTATTCGTTGGAGTATATTAGTTACTTAACAGTTCTTTTTTTTTTTTATTCATATGATATTATGGAACTGGATTTATTACTGAAGTAATGCAAATACTACACTTGGGTGTTTTATTTGGAATAAGTTCCTGGTAGTCTATTTCATTTAGCATTTTGTATATTGGGATGTTGTCTGTATAATAAAGTATTTGGAAGTGATGTCATATAAGCAATACATTCAGAGTTCTGGAGTTTTACATTTCACATTTCAATAACTATGCCTTTGTGTACTGAATATAATAATGAGTATAAAGCACTTTTTGAAAACTTTGGCATACCAATAAAACTAGAGAGGAACATAAATGATAATTATGTATTTGTTGTAAGAGGTGGTCTGATTTATTTCTTGTGTTCAGGCAAACATTTGTCTATATTATGTGAGTGTCGTAAAGAAATCCTAACACAAACTTTCCCTAGAAAATGAGAAAACCGTATTCCACACAGGCACTAATAAGCACAATAAATATATTACCTTAAAAGCTGGACACAAGGCTAATTTTAAGAAATGAGAAATGTTAAATGGCACTTTAATATAGGTGTTGATTACTTAAAGCAAAAAAAATTTAATAACCCCCC
>WWET01000954.1:60300-73416 GCA_011038615.1 Limnodynastes dumerilii
ACACTGCCACTTGTGTTACCATCAGCATAAAATCTGTTTAGCAGTGTCCTTTAGAGTAACTGTAGCAGAAGGCTCTAAGTGAATATAAATACTATACAGTGTTATATGTATATGATGTTTTTCTATAAAGACATACATGTATTGTAAATTTTACATTGTGACACTTTTTTTTTTAGGATAATCGTGGTATTGAGCCACAAACCTACGGACGCATTACCTCTTATTACTATCTAAAACATCAAACAGTCCGGATGTTCAAGGACAGATTAAAGCCAGATTGTACAGTTGAAGACCTGCTTTCAGTACTCACAGTAAGTAAATGTTTTATATATGTTCTTTAGCAAATGAACCATATTTCTACTGTATTCACCACAATTTATAGTACTGCATAAAAATAACAGATCTTTCCGTGTCTGTGTGGGTTTACTCTAGGTGCTCTGGTTTTTCGCCAAAAACATGCTTGTAGATTTATCGGCTGCCGACTAAATTGACTCTTATGTGCGTGTGTATATATTAGGGAGCTTAAAATGTACCCCCAATGGGGTAGGGACTTATGTGAATGTGAAATATCCTTACTTAAAATGGGTTTGGATGGGAAGCCTGGATAGAGCTGTGTGCATAAGACACATGTATACTGGAAGATTATTATGCCTCCTCTCTCCCACTAGCACTCACACTCAGTGTTACAAATGGTTACTGCTGTCTGGATTTTTTAGATCCTTTTCCGGACTGAAATCATGGCATGTATATCATAGCACCATGTATGTCATGTATGTCATGGAACCATGTATGTCATGGCACCATGTATGTCATGGCAAAGTGTATGTCATGGCACAATGTATGTCATACATGTGTACATGTATGTCATGGCACCATGTATGTCATGGCACCATGTATGTCATGGCACCATGTATGTCATGGCACAATTGCAAAAAACATGCATTTTCCAATGCTAGCGATTGCAGAGTGCCATCTTTTTTGAAGTCGGGATCCAGTTCTATATGTTTACTTAATGTTAAAGTTTCGCTGTTCCAAGTGTATCATATAAATGTTATGTTTATTTGTTTGTAGTCTGTAATATTAAGTTTCTCTGTGACCAAACCAAACTATGTAACATTTAGTTGAGTGGTATATATCTTGACCTCTTGGCACACAACGTATTTTATAGCTCTAAATTTAGTTTTAATTGGTAATTAAGTTGCTTTTCTGGGTGGCTCTAGTAAAGATGTCAATTTAAATTTTTTGTTCGTGTGATACCCATAAAAAATGATACAGAATTTTGGACACTTCCTCCCCTCTCTGCAATTAACTGTTATTTTAAACACTGAATTAATGAGCTTAGTAATTAAGGCAATTGCTTCACACCTCCTTTGTCTGACAGTAACACAGCATCTGTCTGGTGCTAATGCCTTCTCGTCACTTATGGAGGCATTTAACAGTTTTAGAAACAATGAATAACATGTCATGGGGTAAATAGGATAATTAGTTGTAAGTGAAATTGCCCAGGGAATATTAACTTATAAAGTAATATAGCAATACTAATATGACTTAAATATGTGAAAAGCTAATATAATGTTGAAGGTACATTTATTAAAAGTCGTTTATTTATTACATAGAAAATCAACTTGTGCAGAACTGTATACCTATCCACCTTATCTGTTTCCTGACCCTTCATTCTCTTCCATCTGTTGTGAAATCATAGCAAGGCTTTTGTCACAGCTAGCCAGACACCAAATTGGTAAACACTTCCAGCATCTCTACGTGCAGATAAACAATCTCAACAACACTTGACTGAGATATTAGATTTTAAGGAAAACTAGTTTTAACATTGTTATTTTTATTATCTCAGTTAATGTTTAAGAACTCCAAACAATGTTGTTACATAAATATACAAAATATGGATAGAGGTTATATGTTTATTTTAAAGATGCTTCAGTGTTTTTATTACAAATTATGTGACATTATTGCCATTTTCTTGAAATACACATTGAATGAAACATTACGTACAGATCTACAGTACTGTATTGTGTTATAAAACTACCTTTTCAAGCAAAACTGAACCCATCGTTTAGCAATATTACGTACAATATGAAAGCTATGGGGACCTAAAATAGTCTTTATTTGCACATTGCTTTGGAACTGCAAATCAGTTTGCATCTGGTGATTCATCACTTCAAAATGCAGACTATTGTCTCTCTTTAATACCTTCATTTTTATACCTTCATAAAAGGTCTAAAATGTTAAGGATTAATACAGTTCTTAATCCATACTGATTACCTCTTGTTCTTCCACTAGGAATCACCCCATTATATATAACAATCTTGCCCCTAAATCTGCCAATTGTCTATTAAAACCTTGTACATTTGGATAAAATTAGTGTATGATGTGTCAAATCAGCATGGGAACCTTGTGGTAGTAGGTTAAACAATTATTTTGCTGCTAGTGTATATGGTTGTTTTTTGTGTTTATTTAATGAAGGGGCTAGCCCAGGGCTAATACAATAAACTTTGTTTTGTCATGTTATAGGCTGTTACAAATGGTGTACTTCAATATTTTGTGACATTTGATGAAGTTTTGGTCAGAAAGTAAAATAATTAGAAATACTTGTCAAATTGTACACATATCCTCAAATAGCTATTGCAGTGGCAGTGTGCACTTTAAATGTGCCACGCATACTTTGCAGCTACTTCTCTAATAACTTTAATACTTCACAATATGAGAGAGGAACAGAACTATAGTTATAGGGCTGGCTGACAAATTTTAACCTGAGAGGCAAATACAAGCCAGGCGCCCCAGATCGGACACCAAAATGCCCCTTAACTCTCACACACATTATTTGACAGAGGGTTATATGGCACACTGTATGGCAGAGAGGTATATGGAACACATAGGTATATTGCACACTATATGGCAGAAAGATCACACACTATATGACAGAGAGGTCACCCACACTCACACAACTCAAATTACAGAAATAAAACATAATTTACCCCTTCTGCACTTCTGTGTGTCTATCCACATAGATCAATGCACTGAATGGCACTCTGATTGGTGGATAGCTTCAGCCATCCACAAATAATCATGCTGCATTTATTGACTGTACTGATTGGTGGCCATGCCATAGCTGCTAGCAGCTGCTCTGTTTATGTTGTGACCATTTCCCTTCTGTCTCCTTGTAAGAGATGTGTTGCTGCAGTACATGTGCTTTAAAAAAAAAAAAAACTAGCAAAATGTACAAGGAGACAGTGGGGGCACTAATCATAACATACAGGGAGCGACTCAATGTACAGCATTTTTTTTTATTTATTTTTTTCCAGTTCATTTTCTTTCTTTTTTTTTTTTTTTGTGGGAAAGTGTGGGGGTTGTTACTGCTTCCCCTGGGTGCCCCACTGTATTGGAGTCTAAATGTATACTCTAATTGTGCATTGTATTATTAAAGTACTTTACCTTAACCAAACTACTATACCTTTACCTTAACCAGACTTTCTTTTTTTTTTTTTACTGCTAAGGATTATTTTATTTACATTATGTGCAAAATTTAATTTTGTAGTAGCTATTAATTTCCAGTAGAGGGCAGGTCTACCTTTCATCTCTTCAGATTTCATTATTTTAACACAATCAAGTCATTATAGCAACATAGTCTGAGCTATTCCACAAGGTATTTATATACACACAAACAAATAGTAATTCTGCAATTTATCTACAGTATGCTTGTGTTTGTTATATTGTGTTTTAATGTAGTGAGCTAAACTATTAATTTGAATGTATCTTAAAGGGGCTATGATACGTTTTTTTTCTGGTTGTTTACTGTTTTTGAGGCTGTATTTAGTTATTTACTATTTTAAAAGCAGGAAGTTTATGATGTGACATAAGTAATGACACCAAGATAGCCATGGCCAACAACATGCTACATTATTCTGGTACTATGCTTTATTTATGCTTTATTTATTGTTCTAGTAGTAGTATATTGCTAATAAAAAGTACATTCCATAAGATGTATTTAGTCAGTTTGAGTGCATGATTATTTACAGTGCTTTTCACACAGTTTGACACAGTGAGTGGAGTCCTTTTGTATTTATCAGAACTACTCTGGCTTCTTAGGTGTGTAGAATTAAAAATTAACCTACCATGCATGCATAGTAGTTTGTTAAGAAGAGATGTGCCAGAGCTGCATCTGGGAGTTCTGAAGAAGAGTGGGTGGAGGGGAGGTATGTAATGGAGGCGGGGAGTGCAGGGTAGGGAAGTGAGAAGGAAAATATGTTAATGAAGCCCTAGGGCACCCACTCTTAAGTGCCCTGGGTTCATAAAATAAGGGGAAGGTGGTGTGGGAGAGAGCTTTTAATCTCTTAAAGCTTGGTTATCTGTGAATACGGTCCTATAACTTTATCAACTTTTGTTTGTCTTACAGACATCTTCCTCTTTACTGTATTTCAACACTAGGCAGTCAGAGATATTAAGAACCAATGGAGAACATCTATCTGTACAGATAGTTCAGTAAACCCACAAGATGGACAGAGATATTTAGGGACAAGAAAATGTCCCATCATTAGGGTGGGGTGGACACATCTCCAGAGTGTTTTACAGGCAAGGACTGCTGGTTGTTAATGGCCCCTTTTATGCATTATATATTTGAATCTAATCTCATCATCCAAAGTATATTGTGGGTTGGGTTGGGGAGGACACTAAACTACAAACCTGTTTATGACACTTTAAATGAGTCTGAAAATCTTCGTGAAATGCTTTTTTGTTTTTTTAATACAACATTTTGAAAAAGCCTGGGAATGCTTGTTATATCTTCAATATTGTTCCATTAATCCTCCATCTCTTTTTGGTAAACACTTATAATCAAATGGAAAAGAGTCAGTCATGATGTAAGAGTAATCATCACATGATCATAACCTTCTTAAAGTGGCATGCAGCCAGTGTTGTATTGTTATAGAGTCCTTTGATTAAGGCAGCTGTGTTTTTACACATTTATGGAGATTTCTGGCTATTAATAGTAGCGGCTGAATTGATTCATATCTAGGGCTAGATTTACTAAACTGCTGAAAAGGAAAAGGAAAGTTGTTCCTATGGGCAACATCTCCAAATTTCCTTTTCTGCAGTTTAGTAAATCTAGTCCCTAGTCTATTAATTCCTTTGCAGTTCATTGTAGCTCATTCACCATTTCCAGTTTAAATTGTTCTATATGTATATGCAAGTCACAGAAATGTAGCAGAACTAATTCTATATATCATTTTTATACCAGTCAGTATAATTTATCTTCATTTCTCACATACTAAATTGTAATTCATCATTTAGTCATCATGTGAAGGTGTAAATTTGTACTATGCATGTTTGAGAATTTAGGGGTGACAAGACTCATCTTGTGGAGTGTGGGTCGCCGCTGAGTACTAGCCAGTTCGCAACTACTTGAAAATCTATTGCTTCTGCCTCTCTGCCTCTCTGCCTCTCAGAGGAGAAGCAATTGATCAACCGAAGAAAGAAGATGGAGCTGCGAATGGTGAGTATTAATGTAACAAGAGCCCTTACGCTCTCCTTACCCTAACCTCCTTGCCGGTAGCCTGACCCTTAGACTCTCCTACCTGTAGGATGACCTTAAGGCTCCCCTCCCCGCAGCCTAACCCTCCTAACCACTCCTAACACTAAAACTCTCCATAGACTCCCATGTAATACTCACCTGTCCGGCGGGGGGGGACGGGCCTGCGGTGGTGGTTTTCGAATGAATGGGTAAGTATACTGATCGGCAAACTTACACATTCATTAGTAAAATCTTCTAACTAGTGCTATGGACAAAATAGAGAAAATAAGCTGTCGACTGTCTCTATTTCGGAAACAGCATTTTCTTAGCGGCGACTGCATCCCTATCTTGAGTTTGCAACTGACTTGATTTGTGGATACTCTCCTTGGTTAAAAGGTACTATTCTGCCCCTGCTGTGAAGTGAGATATTCTAAAGACTCTTTCTGTCATGTAACCGTGTTTTTCATTGGTTATGGCATGGCATTCGCAAAAGTCGTTATTTACAGCATGAAGAAAAACACTAAGGAATAAATACCTTCTTGTAATTATTCTTCTAAAACGTTTTATTTAAGAATTGGTGAGCTGTTAGTCCAAAGCACAAATATGTATTTAGTTTTACAGCTATTTGCAACATATGATACATTTCAGGAAATGGTAGTCAATGAATATTGGTTTTCTTAGTTCAGATCTGTAAGATAATGTGATTTCTAGTAACCATAAAATGGAAATCCTTGTTAAGTCGAGGATGAGCAAACATTAATGAGAGAAAATAGAGTTAAAAGTGTATCACCATAGAAACTGAATGTCAAAAATATATTCACTACAAAAGTATACATACAATTTGATAGTAAATTCACATAATTAATTTTCTCATATTTCACATGTGTACTCTTACACGTGTATAGAATCCGTATAGTATAGTGTATTTGCAGAGGTGATATGCTACTTCTACATATTCTATATTCTGCTGGTTCCACAACAAGTTAATATCTTTCATTTATAAATAACTAGATAGTGTGTATATATACATGTATAATGCATTTTAGTTGAGTTACACTATGGCAGGCATAAGCAATGTGTGTCACTCCAGATGTTGCCCATGGCCATCAATCAGATTCTAGAAAATGTCAGTTAGAATCTGATTGGTTGCTATGGGCAACATCTCCACTTTTCCAAACCCTCAGCTTAGTAAATCTGGCCCCAGATGTTGAGAAACGAAAAGTCTGAACAGACTTTAGAGTTGTAGTTTCCCAACAACTTGAGTGCTGTAAGTTTTCTATTCCTGCACTATGGTGTGAGCTTGGTTTTCACTCTAGTTATCTATATGTACTCACTTTTTAACTCTTTGTTGTCAAAGATCGTTTATTGTAAGTTAGGGAATAAGCAATTTAACTATATGAGACCAAATGTGGGAAGGGTATGGGCCTTTTCTTTTGCTATTAAACAAGAAAATATTGACCTTTGAAACAAACAAAATATATGTATTGGAACTTCAGTTCTGTACAGATGTGTCCTCACTTAACTTGGTTGAGGTAGGACACTTTTTGTGACATCGGGTTGGTCCGGCAAAAAAAGGTGCCAATTGTTTGCCAAATCTACTTACCATGCCGAGCAAGGGCTCAACTATTCAATGACAATTTTGCACCTACTGTAAATGTCACAGGTGTCTACATGTCCCCTATGAAAAACAAATGTACATTGTCATGAGGAAAAGGGAGTTAAAATGGAAAAAGTCCTGTTACCCCAGGTTACCTCTTCATGTGTAATCAGTAGGAAAGCCCTTATGCCCAATATATACTGTTTTGAAGTTGCCATTACTCATATAGTCCTATTATTACAAATAGAATCCTTCTCTCTTGTCTAATTTGTTTAAATTGAGAGAATCAGAACCTCTCCATTTCCCTATAATACGTAATCTAAAAAAAAAAATATAATAATATATCTGTCTAAGGGAAACATGGTGTTTGCAGCCCTCAAGGATAGAGGGCTGGATCCGGACTTACTATTGCAGTCTGAACGTACGGTGGGGTATGGTATGTTCAGCTGCTAGTAAGTTCTGTTTGTGAGTGGAAAGAGCACTCCCCCACTCAAGTACTGGACACGTAACCCTACTTTATCTTGTCCACACATTTGTTTTAACAGGCGGACATGATCATCGTATGTAATGGCTAAACCCAGCCCTTACAGTATGATTTAAATATGTAGGCCAGCCTACCTTGCTATATAGTATGCACTGAGGTCTGGTCTGCACCACATATGAATGTGCTGGTTGTACGGAATACACTTCTGTACTCCTTGAATGCCGTATGTAGCTCAGTGTCCTAGGGATGCGCAGTACTTCCATACAGCTAATTTACACAAACAGCTTGCGTAAATCAGCTGTGTTATGAAGGATTTGGTCCAGGGTCCTTCATTTTATGCACATTTTTAAAGGGAAGAGATAACCACTAGGTTCAACCAATTGTATTTTCCAAAACATAATGGCATCACATCTAATAGCAGAAATGGTGCTTTAATACAGTGTTTGAGAAATCAACCTAATCTATTATATAAATGTGTTAAGATCTGTTTTTTTTCTTGCATTAGTAAAGGAATATCTCTGCAGCGCATACTTCTGTCTTTGTATTCTGTAAGCATGCCATGACTACAGAGAGACATAATTTGTAACAGACAGCAGGACAAAATTTAAACAGGCATGAAGCACAGCCTCTGGATTCTTAATCTCCCATTTCCCTAATTGCAGATTAAATAAAAGTCATAAGGTTGCTATAACCAATATTTCCTAACCACATCAAAGATTTACATGGCTTTATATCACTCTCTGTGGATGGAACAGCTTGGTACCTAATACTTTCATTTGGATTAGTGCATACTGCAGTTCCTAAACACTATTGTGCATTCTTAATTGCAGGCATGCTGCAGTTATTGTTTGGTGGCAGCCAGGAAAGCTTTGTGTAAAGTTTTATCCTGAAACCTTACTTAAATAGGCACCACCTGATACTAGCCAGTTTTACAGACTCCGATGTTTCCATGACATGTTATGTTTCACTAGCAAGAACAATATATTAAAACTCAAACAAAAGAGCCGTTTCATAGAATGATATATTTTCTGATGAAATTATGCTTTTATGTGAAATTCTTTTAAGATCTAAAAAGTCACTTTTTGATTATACATCTGGGCAGTATCCTGGATTGACTTTTCAAGTGAACCCAACAATATAAATATATAGATTCAAGAATAAAGTTTAGCATTCTATGTCTTAGGATCTAACAGTCATAAGGTCCACTGAAATGGCAAAACTTATTTTATGTTATTATATTAAACTCAGTCCCACATTTGATCAGTAAAAACATATTATGATGTAATATTATAATAAAGTCCTATTATACATCAACCTCATAGTAAAATTCTGATTAGTGTCTAGGAATTAGTGGTATAACAAGAAGTACTGCAATTGTTTGCAAAGGGCATATTGCATCGCTTGGCCACAAATTGCCTATTACTATAATCACAAAGCTTTTACAAACCTAGTGGTAGCACCAACAGCATAGTGTCCCTCTAGGGGTGTTCAGCCCTTATGCTGAGAGCAGTAAGTTGCATACCGAAGTCCCATCTAGCTTTGTCTACATAAAGCTGCAGACTGTGGGCCTGATCCAAAGATGAACTTAGGCCTAATCGCATAGCGTATCATGGTGTGAGTTTGTGTGCATCAACAGAAACAATGCGCTTACAGTTACATGTGATCCAGACATAAATGCAAGTTGCTGCATGAATGATTGCATTCTGAGCTTTTAAAAAGTACAGTGGTAGGAGGCACGTACATAAATATACAGTAAGGGAATGTTTACACAGTTGCACAAAATCCAAAGGCGAACATAGCCATAAGTTTGTTCGTCTTTTGGCAAAAAAGTTGCACCAACCACAGGTCATGTCTATAAAGATTGGTCTGAACTGTAGCAAAGGGTATTTCACATACGTACTTATGATTGAGGCACACTTAAAGACTGAAAGGATGCATATGAAAATATAATACATGTTGCATATTGTGAGTTATATTATTATGTGCCATTTTATTTCTTCAAAATAAGTTTAGAATATTTAACATCTTTATATATTTGTGGTGAAGTTATATGAATTTGATGTACTTACCTCCATGTCAAATGAAAAAAAACAAAAACTTTTATTTATGAACATGTACAGTAACTACAACTTTTGCAAAAGTTCAAGTTCTGGTGTTCCTATTGTCCTATGATATCACTATCAGTTTGAATGTTTTATCATATAGAGCAATGTATGTCTGTTCTGTCCTTTGTGGTAAAGAGCAGATGGATGTTTGGCTGACGGCTAATCCACAGCTGGATTGGTTTCAGCAGCCCCTACATTTTTAGGTTAGAGTGGCTTTTCTGTTGGACTGAGAGGGCAGCTAGAGAGGGATATCATTATTCATCAGGGTCCCAGTGGGAGCGCTGCCAGCAGAGATTAATTTTTTCTGTTATGCTTGTAAAACAAGCTCAGGTGGAGTCTGTAATCCTCAGGGCACGGGTGGCAGATCAAGGAAGACGCTACAAAGCTAGTTAATTTCTGATTCTAGAGGAAACAGGAGCTCAGTTAGATGTATAAAAACATGATTGCAAATCTAAGTAGCTAAAATCCAAATGGGATCTTAGAAAACATCTGGCATCAAAAAACCTTTTTCTTTATTTTTTTTTATAAGTCCTTAAAAGTTTCTGCAGCAGCCAAATGAATTAACTTGTTTTCCTAGTATATACAGTAGCACAATGTATTCTATGAAATAGTTTTATTTGTCATTTAAAAAGTTTAATACATTTTAAATTTGACTTAAGTCACATTTTAATAGAAAGAATTCTTTTATTTGATTTATAGATTATCTGCTGTCTGAGTAAATGAAACTGCCATGTTAGAGACTTTAGGTGATATAGTGCAGCAGCTATAGCCCTATATTATATTCATGACAGGAGCATTGTTTTATTGTTGTCTGTGTAAAATAATTTTTGGAATTTAGCAATTATTGTGACAGTTCCTACTGGTAGAGTAAAGAAAAAAAAAGAAAAAAATTTACAGAATTACAGATGTCTGCCATATAGTTTTTCACTGATACGGATTTACCTGTTACATGTACATTTCTGGGAAAGTGTTTTTGGAGCCACATTCAGTGGTTATAGCTTCTCTGTTTTTGCTTTGCCACTTCTCTCCCTCCCATCCCCTTCTTTTTCATTCTCTCTCTGCTTCGTACAGCCCTTTTTTGAAAGGACTGTTCTCCCCCAGGCATATCTGAAGTGCCTGGGAAATCGATTGCTTCTGCCTCGCCAAGCCAAAGCAACCCCAACCCTTTTCCTAATCCTTACCCTAACCCTCCCCTTACATTACCCTAACCCTCCTTTTCCCACAGCCTACTGCTAAGATTCCTCTTTCCGCATTCCTTACTCTAACATTCCCCTCCCCGCAGCTTAACCATAAGACTCCCCTCACCACAGCCTGACCCTAAGACTCCTCTCCTCGTAGCCTGACCCTAAAACTGTCCTTCCCACAGCCTAACCCTAAGACTCCCCTCCCTGAAGACTAACCCTTTAACTCCCCTCCCCGCAGCCTATCTCTAAAACTCCCTGACCCAAGTACATCCAGTCCGGTGCTCATCTGCTGCGAAACTCCTCGCCCCAAGTTCCCGGCTGCGGTGATTTAACAATGAATGAATGGGTACGTATGCCAAACGGCATTCCATTCATTCATATTAGTAGTATTTTCTAAAAAGAGGCAGCCAAAAATCAGCTTTCGTCTGCCTGTCTACTATCGGACTGGAGACTGACACTGGCAGAAACCATGTGTGATTTTTTTTGGTAGCTCATTATGAATGTTTTGTTCAATTGGCTGAACTATTCTAGTCATAAGAGCATACATTATTGTACTGTAAGTGCAGTGATGAAAATTAGATCACATTAATATATACTATATATTCCCTCATCAGGAGCCTAGTCACCACACCCTAGTGATTATGATCATTACTCAGCTCTTTTTTCAGATAGCTGAGTGATATTCATCTCTCTAATTGTAACTATTAATCATTAATTGCAACCAGAAGAAAAAACCACATATAGCAAGTACCATCTGTGAAGGACTTGCATGCACTTGGCAAATATCTTTCAACTACTCATTCCATTGGCTTATTCTAATGTTATATCAATTCATGCAGGTTGAGAGAGACGTTGAAATAAAGCTCAGATATTAGAGGGTTCAGATGTGCAAATTGGCTGCATACAGTAAGATGATATGTGCACTTATAATCTATAATATTTAATGTTTAAAGGACTTGTCTGTATTGCTGCTAATAATTATGGACCTGATTCACAGTTATACGTAAAATTGCAAACTTACCTTAAAATACGCATGTGAAAAATCCACAATACTGATTCAGCGAAAATAAAGAGCCCAGTTAACCACTCCCCCTGTGTCAGCAATGTAAGGACTTAGGTCTTTGCTGCGTATATTTAGATACATGCGGATTTTAATTAGTTGTGAATCTGCCATGCATTTAGGTTCTTAAAATTGCCTATGATTCAAAGATACGTAACTGGAAAATAAAATAGAGAGAGAGAGATGTATTTGTTTAATTTAAAAAACACATCTATTGATTATAAACACGCAGTAGGTGTGGCCTCAACTAAGGGAGTGATGACGCATGGACTCACACTAAACAATATGGTTTATCAACTTACGTCTAGGGCTACCTTAACTTTTCCCGTGCAAATGTTAGTTTACGTAAGGCACTTATATTCATGGGACTAAAAGTTTTAATAAAGGCAATGGTTTGCTTTCAAATAAATGGTTGTCTTTTTTACTGGGCATCCAATTGCTGAATAAGCGGCATGTTTCATGAGTTACTATTATCTAAACTTAGAAAGAAAATAAACTGGTAACCCCCAAAACACACACCACACTCTACATATGAACACATTTTATATATTATAATAGATTTAAACATTCAGTCTGTCATTTCCAATACAAGTACAAAATAATTGCATCAACAGTATCCATAAAATGAGTTTGGCAAATATCTAACGAGGGACACTCATAAAACTTTTCTTAACAATTAAAAAATGGGATTGGATACAAACAAGTCATCATTTATGATTCCAAGGGCCAGATTTACTAAGCTGCGGGTTTGGAAAAGTGGAGATGTTGCCCATAGCATTTCATCAGATTCTAGTTCTTACTTTCCTATTACATACTAGAGAATGCCAGCTAGAATCTGATTGGTTTCTATGGGCAACATCTCCACTTTTCCAAACACGCGGCTTAGTAAATCTGGCCTCAAGTCTCAATTTTAAATCAGCAGATATAATGAAGTTTGGTAAGAATTGTCACAGAGCTCTGTGTATAATTGCTATCCCTGCTCTAGTAACCCCAGCAGCGCGCTTGATAACAGTTGTTCCAGTGCTCAAAAGTTCACAGCAGTCTCTATTTAAATCTCACTGCCAGAGTATAGGCTCACATAAATTTCTTGTGCTCCTATGTTTCCTGCTCCAGCGTATCTTCTTTTAATGGATTCTCAATATGGAATACTTACTTTGTACACACT
>WWET01000954.1:80957-93253 GCA_011038615.1 Limnodynastes dumerilii
TCAGTAGTGTGTACCTTAGTGATCTAAGTAAAAAGGTGAATTGGGGAAACCTATGCCCTTCAGAATTTTTAAGTGATCGCTGACCCGTTTGACTGCCTCTGACCTGTGTTTCACACTGGTTATTGAATGTTGTTTTCACAAAACTTTAAACTAAATAACCTCCAGAGGGCTTTAAGTGAAGGGTATGCTCATTTGTTTTTATGTTGTAACATATGTTTGTCAATACAGTAAATGTATTTGCAAAGTGTTAAACACTGTGACAATATAGGTTTGTATAATGATTTATATATTTCAGGTGCATCTTAAGACAGACACACACACCCATCATCAACTCTAAAACTTGAACTCGCTATTTTTTCATTTATTATAGGTGCAGTTAGAACATTAACTAAAGGACATTTTGACAAAACTGCAGTTTTTCAGCATTTTTTTTTTAAGCGCTAGATTTCCTGAGGATTAAACAGCCTATAAAAAAATTTTAAATCGCAGTTCCGATATTTATAATGCAAAAAGGATGAAAATTAATACCCTGTTATACATATATTAAAAGTAATGCCCCATTATATGTGCATTTAAAAAAGCACATTGTTATACGTGCATAATTAAATAAATAATGTGAATAGCAATGCCTATAAAGAATATACTGTTTCATACTTACTATCGTCGTCTTCTTCTGTAAGGTCCTTCCCTTAAATTTCAAGGCTTTCAAGGCTTGCTTTAAAATAAAATAACCCAGCCACATACACCAAACAGGTCTTGCTATAAAGATGGCACAATGAAAATGACAGAAGAACCAGACACCACCTGTATTTATAAGCTGTAAAACATGAGAAAATAAAAGCTTATAAATATAGGTGGCATCTGACTCTTCTGTTATTTTTGACATGACACCACCATACAACGCCGGAGATTTTAAAGGGACCCTTTGAACCGCCAAATAGTAAATTAAGTGGATTGGGCCCTTAAACTGCCGGCAATGTGCGGCACATTCAAATGGCCGGCCGACCTACCTGATTTGGGTTTTTTTCTTTGGGGAGGGTGGGGGGTGAGTCACCTACTCCATCATTTCTCTATATCTGCTACTACTAAGTTCCATATTTCATTAAAAACATTACTATCATGGTGATAGTAACTCAGAAATGCATACCCACTGATAATTGCATGTATATTTAACACTCACATTATTCACGAGGGCACTTGATGGTTTGTATGGACTTGACTGCTTAGGGTGTGCAGTGCAAGGTTTATGTAGACACCTATCAGTAGAGTATGGAAACCAATGGAATTGGGCACAAAAATCAAGGTGTATAGCAGACAGAACACAGTAAAAGGTCCTGTGGCAGCACTGGATAGATCAGCATGCAGGCAAGTCAGAGAATCTTGAAATGCTGCAGATACTAATAATCCTTGGTAGTAGTACAGGATTCAGGAAAATCACACAGAATGTCCAAGGACTTCAGGGGGTACGTAGGCATGCATGTAAGTCCATGTTTGCGGTGCAGAATAGAAAAGATAAGATGCAGGCAGATGTGGTATTACATTAGATTGTTGCTAGACTCAGAATTTCAAGAATGTCACTGAGAAGCGCATAGCAAAGGATCACTACATCTGGCACCCTAGAAGACGTTTGTCCTTGTGCTAAAAGAAACTTGAAAGTAGTGTTAATAACTTGCATTGCAAAATTTACAGTATCCTGCATCTTAACAACAAAGAACCACATTCCAGAGCATTTGAGGCTACTGCAGTGTAAGATACAGATGGCTCTAAGTACAGATGCACTTACACATATGCAGTTCATCAATTTATATCATTCACATCTATTTCAACAGTTATGAGATGGAACTTTTCAAAGAAATGATCAACAAATGCATTATTATGACCTTGATCATCTAATCATCAATAAGGACAAGTAGATTTATAAGCTGAATGCAGAATATGAGGATAGGACTACAGTGTTATGTATGCTACCAGAATTCTTTTTAGATAGACTTACCCTTAAAAATAAGTATTTTTTACAATTTAAATAAAGAGGGTAGCCCAAAAATACATACAATTTTCAGAAAGAGGTTTTTTTTTTTGACAGAATTATTCTTTACACACATTTCCCATGTCAACGTAATATATAGCTTAATATGTAGGCATGCTTGTCTGACTATGAGAGCATGCATAATTTCCTCTAACTAGGGTTAATGTTGCAGGCTGTGGGTGTGTTGATATATTTATGTAGCCAGGTTTTTCACTGAATGAATTTTAATGTATGGCCAGATTTTTTTCAAGCATTTCTTACTGCTGGAGATGTTCTATAGTTTATTTGTATTTTAACAAATCATTTGCAATTAAAATATCTTCTAGTACCAGAGTTGATTAAAATGTCTACCTTTTATACATGTCTATATTTTCAAACATATTTTGTCAGTGTCTTAGGTTTAGACATAGTGTCCATGTTTTCTGTTCAACGGAAAAGCAGAGGAAGCCAGAAAGGGTTTATTATTTTAACACACATGATCATTAACCTGCTGGTGTGTGTTTTAGGTTAATTGAGTACAGAGAATCATTCAGGGAAAACACACATATTGGGGCTGATACAGAGGTGATCTTTCGACAGCTTACAAAGTGTATCTTGGTATGCTTCTGCACTATGCATGCTCAGAATGGAAGCACACGCAATCCTGCCTGATTCAGAACCAATCACAAACTGCGCCTGCTTTCTTTCTGAAGTCATCGGAGAAGGCACATAAGCAATGGACAGTAAGGGTGTTCCTAAGCAAGTGCTCACAATCCAGAGCCGAATGCATATGGAAATAAGTAATGTATGTGTCAAAACATTTGTACCAGACCCAGGTCATATCTAAGTCCAGGAGGCTGTAACTCATGACTTTTTTCAGACTATTACATTAAAATTTCTTAATTCAGAAGCTGTACTAAAGTTATAAAAACACTGCTGAAGTATTGTGCAAGTAATGTATATACGCAGTAATAAAAATATATTTGTTTGTATTGTTTAAGTGCATTCACATTGATTGAAGTGCCCGCACTATTTATAACCTGCTTTTCCAGTGTACATTAGAGTATACCATGGTTGCCGACTCTCCCGGAATGTCCGGGAGACTCCCGGAATCCTGGGAGATCTCCCGGACTCCCGGGAAAGGACCCTTTTCTCCCGGAGACAATACAATGTCCGAGGCAACCATGGAGTATACTACCCTGGACTTACATACAATATATATGACCGTACTCGCATAAGCATTAAGATGTACCACTGCGTGTGCCTTTGCATTGCACAGATCTCACTCAGGATTTGCATTAGTATGTAGGGCATTCTCATTGTGTGCCTGTGGATCAGCCCCTTTGTCTGACCATAACATTTTTGTACATATATTGTCCTGTTTAGAGCCCTTAGCCACACTTCTCTCAGGAGACAGGTATGGGGTGCTCTGAATGCTGAATGAAGTGGGCTCTACATTCCACTTAGTGTCCCTGCCTGAAAGAGCAATTCTTAGTGCGTTTGCTGTATTACTAGCTTGGAATAAACAAGGGGCAGAAATATGGAAAGTTTGGTAAAAGTGGAATTGGGTAATATAGGACAGAAAAATGCAGGCTTCTAGTCTAGACTCTGTCAGGTCTGGCATTCTGTTCTAGATGTTCAGGAAGTAGTGTTGAGCTGCTCTGCTCTATATGTTAAAATGTGTCTGTCAGGAGTTGGAGCAAAGTGATGCATCAACATGAAAACAGATTATAAAACCAATGCAAGGTATTACAAGATCATTTAAATGGGACATCTGAATAGGGGTAATGGGCTGGATCCAGACCTAGTTAAGTGCATGAACTTAGTTACTCCTGGGCTAAACCATGTTGATTTCAGGGGAGTCATATTTCATCTGTTGCAAACAGTATTAGTGTTGAGAGGTGATGTTTCCTATCCCAAGTCTAAATAACAGTGTGATAGTAACGCTGGTCAGTATCTGTGTGCAGTAAGCATGTTAAAGATATATCCCTGCATGCAAAGAATACAATTAACTTGGCTCCCCCTGAAATCAACATGGTTTAGGCCTTGAGTAACTAAGTTCATGCACTTAACAAGGTCTGGATCCAGACCAATGTGTATAATGGCTTTGTTTATACAACCTTGCAAACTATATTGAATTTGTACCACTCTCATTTTTGTGGCAATCTTTACTTCAACATTTGTCCCTAACATTGTATCTACATTTCATACTATATGTGCCCTTGTGCTGTTAAATTTTATTTAGAATTTTATTAATGGAAAAAAGTAATTAAATCATAAAAGGGCTATGCTCTAAACAAAATATGGTTATTTTAAAAAACTAGTTGCAAACTAGAAAAAAATTACACTTTTGTTGTCATCCTTTAAGCCTAAACGATTACCAACACCTTTCACGCTACTGTTTTATTACCATTGAAGAAATGTAGCAAAGTATGCTTACTGTTATGTAAGGGTTGCTAACACCCAGCTGTTCACCATGTGGCCAGCTCCTGTGTGGGGGAGAGATGTTTCCCAATGCTCTTGTTTGTTTTCCCCACATAAATCTGAGCTTGCGTAAACTCCATGCACATGCCATAAAGCCATCTGTGAAAGTGTTGGCTTGCTTTTGATTTCGACTGAACTGAAACCTAAACTAAAATATTTTACAAAGTAGCCCACCAGTACAAACTGCCTGGGTTGTACATTGCATGACAGGGACAATAAATGAAATAAGAATATATATTTGAGCTAGGGAACGGAACACTAACTTATTTATTTTTAACTAGCTATAGGTTAGTTATTAAAATAAAAGTCTTTATGAGAATAATATTTTGCTGTTTTCAATTCGTCATTTTGTATATTAATTATAGAATGTAAGCTTGCAGGGCTCTCTTAGCTTCTTGGTCTGTCTGTTACCATCCAGTATAATTCTAATGATTATTAAAATTGTAAATCGCTACATAATCTAATGGCGCTATTTCAGAACCTGCTATTAAATGACAATAATAATAAAATTAATTTATTGAATTAAAAGAAACTATAATGTGAAAAAGCAATACTTAACTATTATTATTTTTCAACCAAGTAACTTTAATGAATTGTTTATCTTTTTAAAATAGACTTGAGACTGAGGGCAAATTTATGAAATTATTAAGACCATGTTGGCATTTTGCACTACTATGCTGGTGGACTATATATGTGTGTATAACCGGGCCTTTAAGAGGACTGGTTCTGACAGTGCCTGATACTGGCTGTCAGAGGCAGCTGTAAGTTTTTTATTCAGGTATCTCTGCTGCCAACGTTTCTTGAGCATTACCGTGGCAACCAGACACCCGCTCTCACTTTCCTCTTACAGAGTCCTGGTACTAGCTTATAGTCTATGACCAAGTAAGCGGTTATTTGTGGTGTCCTGTCTGGTACCTGCCGGGCCCAAGGCGGCCGCCTTTGTGGCCTATGCCTAGGGCCACCTCTGCTGGTGGTGACATTCACTCCTTTTTTCGGGCAATCGCTTCTGTGTCTTAATTAGACATGAATTAATTATTTAATTAATTAATTATGTCAACCTGTTCAATTGAAGCAGTTAGTTAACTGCCATTACTCAAGTCATGTATACTCACAATGACCAAGTATTGAAAGTCCTTAATAAGATACTACCCCAATGATTGATTTTAGACTGCAAATTCTGAGATCTAAGTTATAAAATGTGTTGTGCTGCTGGCATTAGGGTTTATATTCTGATATTGTTGTTGGAAAAGCATTATTCTATCTCCCAGCTGTAAAACAATCTAACATACTGTATTAATTTAAAGATGTCATCAGCTATTTCACGTATCTGTTTATATACTAGCGGCATATTGTATCCAGTTTTAAACAGGAGTATAAAATAAGCACACGGGTAAAATGTGCAAATCATTTCATTCTTCCTTTTGTCACCACTGTCCATGGCATTTGCAGAACAGATTGTGGTTTGTAATGAAAAGGGAAACGAAAATGAAAAATATTGAGTGAACAGCAGGGTCCATTTGATGTGATTATGAAGAATGTTTCATGATTCCGTCTTTTCTGCTGCAATCTGAAAACAGTAGCAGGGGGTTACAAGCAGACTTCATTGTATGATTGTCAATCACTGTCATTTAACATTTGCAACAGGGAGACACCTCTATGTTAGGATGCCTGGTCAAATCAGAGGAAGAGATTTGCCGTTAGTAGTCCGTTCAGCCTCCACTAAATAAACAAGGACAGGACATTCACACCAGCATCTCACATAAGAATATAATGGACTCTGCTGACCCTGCTGCCCTCCATTCATCTCTGCTTCTATCTGAAGCAAAGCTTCACTTGCTCTTCTCAATTTCCTTTAATTGCTGCCTGCATGAAGATAAGAAAATTAACAATTTGCACTTTAAAGTTTCCAACAGGAAATTATGTGAACTAATTACTCTAGTGGAAAACTAAGTAAGTAATAAGATTCAGCTTGTTGCTCTGTCTGATACAGGTTCGTTTTTTGGTTTTCCTAAACCATGCTGTGTCTTTCTACTAAATTCTTTGCATCTCCAGCCTTGTCCTCTTTTACATTGAAAGCATTGCAGTAAAAGTAGCGGTTCACCTGAATATGGTATTTTAACTCAAAGTACCAGCTTTTTTCCCCTTTTTAGTATGCAGACCACTGTCCGGTGGTAAGCAGGGTGTCTGGGCAAGGTTGTAAGATGGTAGCAGCCATACTTGTATCTTAAGCTGGTGTGATACCAGATGGCAGAGGTCATAAGTAATAAAATATCTTGGAGACTGAATGAAAGAAATGAAAATGAATCAAGCCTCAAAATTATTGAAAAATATGCAAAGACTAATATATAATATAAAACACATATACGTCTGTGTGTGTGTGTGCAGTGGTATTTGACCTAAATCCATCATGGCAATCTGGCACCAAAAAACAATGTCTGTTCACTTGTCTGGGTCCTATGCTCTCTTCCCCTTCAGTGGTAGTGTTCTGAATATTTCTCTTCAGGCTTCCCTGCTGTGACTCCGCTCTTTTCTATTCAAGGGATTGGTCACTGGGAGCCATAATCTGTTAGGTTCCTGCAGCCAAACCTGTCCCCACCATCAGGGGCTCCAGGTGGCATCCATCTCTGTTTTCCTTTGATTCACCATCAAGCTCAGCCGCATCCCTGTTCCAAAGTGCCAGCATTAGCAATCCTTCCTGGATTTCCCATGGGCACATCCTTGTTTTATCTCATCACTAAACATTTCCCAGCCAATCGCATATTTTGTTAACTGATCACATATTGAAATCAGTGTCAGATCATTACAAAAAGTACGTTGTACCTGTTCCTGAGTTCTTCTTGTGTAAAAAAAACCGATTGCAGTTCCAGCCTCCTTCAGCAAACATCCTTGCTGACCAGTCTGCTTCAGCAAACCCATTACAGTTCAAGGACCTGATTCACACTTAAGAGTAAAGTCTGCATGGAAGTGCGGATGTACCTAAATATAAGTACGAGATCCGTAAGAACGATTCAGAGCTGATACACAGTGAAGACAACCACACCCCCAGTTTCGGGACTGCCACATACGGTCGGTTCCTCTAAGTGTGTAGATTTAAGTGTGAATGTGTTTCCTTAACGTGAATCAAATGGAGTCTGTTAGGTTTGTAAAGTTAACTAGCATTCGCTTAACCACAACTAAACACACTTGTTGATTAACAACGTAAAACATCATTGAAAAAATTTCTCATCTAAATAGTTTTTCTTTGTTTTGTTTTTTTTTTCATTTTAAGTTAACACATTTTAAGCTTAACCATTAATGTGCCTTGAGCAATGAGCTACCTGTGTAACATTTGCTTATAGTTGTTTATATCATTTTACATTTTTATTTAAAAAATTATAGATATTTAAAATTTTTGTAAATTTTTTTATGAAAATAATTATGAGATTTCGTTATATTAAACTTGGTATTTTATGCTTTATTTTTATACATTTAATACAATAAAAAATATGTTATAATGGTCGTGAACAAAAATGTTTTCTATAATGGAAAATTTCTTAAGGCATTAAAAATATAGGTAAGAAGTATAGGCTTGTATAGAACCAAAGAACCATATCAACTTCAGAGTGGTAGAGCGCTACCTTATCTTTTTCCGTGCGCATGTTTCCTTCCACAAGGCAATTGCATTTGTGTATCTGTCCTAACTTAAGAGCGCCCATACTGTACCTTAATAGCTCGTGTGCTGCTCATTTGCATTGAGTCTGCCCTTCTAGCCACACATGCCGGTCTCATTCCATGCTGAAGCATGAATCAGTCAGACCTTGGTTTTCATGCGTATGTTTGAGTTCTGGGCATGCGCAGCATATCCACTCATGATCTTCTGCATCTTCTTAGCTGTGAATTGGGGCCCCAGTCTGCTTCAGCAAACATCCTTGCTGCTCAAGCTTGAGATTACCAAGAAAACTGTCTTATTCTGATGACTTCAGGAGACCAGTGTGTGCATCCTTATACACTGCTATATGTTGGATAGACGCTAATCTTGATATTAGGAGATGCCTTTACCCTGATGCATTGGACTATTACTTATACACAGTGGTCCATTGGACTGTTACTTGTACATAGTGGTTCAGTCGATCTATATGGATGTGTGTTTCTTTTTTTTCATTGTATTTTGTGATTAGATAGTGTATGATCCTCCACTTATTTGTCCCGTTTTTGGCCTTGCAAGTGTTGGGGGGTATGCAGTGGTGAGAAAATGGAGACAACACAATTTTGTGTATTTTAAATGAATGTGAAAGTAAAAATTGAAGGCAAAGTAAAACATGGCTCTGAGACAATGGGCAGGATCCTGACCTATGGCCGACAGGGAACTTACGCAAGCCATTTGCTTAAGTTCCCTTTCAGGGAACATCTGCACGTGTGCGCGGCAGATGTTCTCTTAGCATAAGTACTATCGTACATAACGAAGTTACGTATATCAGTACTTAGGGGGAAGGGGCAGACCCTTCACTTACGATGGCTCAATCCCTGCCAAATAGGCGGGATAGCCATTTAAATGAAGGGTACGGGGTGAGGGAAGCCCTGTTACGGCTGTACTAACGCAGACTTAGTTGCAATAGTTAAGGTAGTAATATGGGCACATAAGTGTTCAGATTTACTACAGCAGCAGGGAGTGTAGGGGGTTTACACTCCCTGCTATGCGAGTGTACCTATGGACCTTCGGAAGCACAAAAAGCGTGCATTGGATCTTCCCCAATATGCATATGGAATGGTAGAGGGTAATATTAAATTAAAATCATTATTATGAAGCAAAAATTAAAGTTCTCGCTTCTCAAGAAAGCTAACAATCTCTAGAGTTATTGAACAAGATGGAAAGCTAAATGATCACAATAGGAGTTGTAGCTGCTGATGTGCAAAGGTATGTGACTGTTGTATGGTAGAAACCTCATTAGCCACCTTTGATATTGCAGTCATGTATTTTAGGATAGTGGTCCTAGAGATACAGCAGCTTTGAGCGGAACTGATTCTATTAATCAGTGTCCTCTTCAATAACAGGAAATATCACATTTATCAAATAATTTTCAGAACACTTTGCTGCCAAGTCATTTCATCATTGCATAGCAATGTACATGTCATGTTTTTTCAATTTCAGTCTAATCATTCTTTGTATTTTAGATCCTTTTTAATGTGTATTGACTGTAAAGTCTAGATAATAAGAATGTGTTGTAGAATAATGGAAAAATTATACAGATTGCATGAGGTACTATAAAAATATTGTGAAATATATATAGAGGATGTTTAACTCTTTGTCTTTTTGTTTTTGCTTTCATCATACGCCAGGAACAAAAAATATTATTATTATTAGGTGTTTTATATAGCACCATCATGTTATATAGCGCTTTACAATTTTAGCAATCATTATAACAAGACCTGGTAGAAAAATAACTTCACTGAAAGAGTGATAGATAAGTGGAATAGTCTCCCATCTGAGGTGGTTGAGGCTAACACAGTAGAACAGTTTAAACATGTTTGGTATAAATATAAGGATATCCTAAATCTTAAACTAAATTGAGGGTAAATTGAGGGTAAATAGGGTCTAGGGTCAGTATAGTTTTAAAAAACAACTGGGCAGACTGGATGGGCCATGTGGCTCTTATCTGCAGTCACTTTCTATGTTTCTATGTAAATAAACAGACCGGATTGGTAAGAGGCCCCTACTAACAGGCTTACAATCTATAGGACATTGGGGATTGATACATAAGGGCAAGTGCAATATATCATACAATGAACCAGCCAGGTTTTATGGTAAGAGATCTCAGTGCCCTGTATGATTCAGTCAAACAGCAGTGTTAGTAGCAGCAATGAGGGTAGTTTTAGTATGGAATGAGAGTGTGTTCAAGTTAATTGTGTAACAGAAAGGAAACTGAATAGCAAACTAGTTGTAAATAGGGTAAACAAATGCTAAAAAGTACGTTGAAGAATTTTGTAAGCTTGTCTGAAGAGGTGCGTTTTAAAGGAGCGCTTGAAAGTTTGGAGAGTGTAACTGGGAATCAGAGCATTTGTTTAGTGTATAGAAGTGTTAGTTGTTTGTCCTGTGAATATCTGAGAGCTGGGATATATCTTGAGATGATTGACAATATATGGTATACAGGTACAGTCTTATTGATGACTTTGTGGGTTAGCAAAAATATTTTTTTATTGGATTATGTTAAATACATGTAGAGACTGAAAGAGTGGACTTTCTCTAGAACAGCGTTTTGCAAGAAAAATAAGTCTTGCTGCTGCATGCAATATAGACCGTAGGATGATAATTTTATATTCAGTCCAATATGGAGAGCATTACAATTATCGGTGCAGGAGATTATTCTTACCTGGAATACATTTTCTACATGAGTTTCTGTTAATTCTGTAATATGCTTAGTTGTGTTCAGTTATAATTTTTTCACTTATTATTTTCTTATTTATTTTTAAAGGATGCTGAAGAGTATACTGATCTCCCTGTCAGACACAATGAAGACCAAATGAACAGTGAAATGGCAAAACACCTACCCCTTGAAGTGAACCCTCATTCCATGGACAGTGGGCACACCAAAGCACACCTTCTTTTACAGGCACATTTCAGCAGGTCCACATTACCCTGTCCTGACTATGCAACTGACACAAAAACTGTCCTGGATCAAGCCATTAGAGTATGCCAGGTAAACCCGAATGTTCTATCATGTACCTTACACTATTATTTGTACGATCTGAAATTCATTTAGTATATTTTAAGAAGTTTTTTTGTTTGACATAACCAGCTATACGAGTCCTTCATGATGTTAGCAGGTTTATTTCCTACAATAAAAAAAAAATAAACATTAGTTTAGATGTGTAAATATTTAATTATGGGTTCTGCTTCTGGTATATAGGGCTTGAAGCTTAGTGTCTTGGTTAAACACAATTGTGCAATGCCATGTTTTTATCATATTTTTTCTAATGTAAAAATGCAGAACCAATGTCCTAATGTTTTATTATATTGTTGAGTACGTTATCCATCTCTTTAGTTTTTTTATTTTTTTTAAATTAAACACATGTATGAATCTTGTGAATCCCCCCTCAGGATGTGGTGCAATGGATGTCCATTAGCCGTAGCATACTATAATAAGCCAATAAGTTGTAGTGGGGTCTTAGTGTTATATTCTGATAATTAATATTAACTTCTATTATAGTCTTTTCTTCAATATATAACAATTTTTATAAAGGATAGATGAGCTTGTCGGCTATTCAAAATTTTGGAAAATGATTTCTGAATTGACAGAGAGATGCCAAAACATATCTTTTATTTAACTTTTTTTCATCATTTTTTCAAGTGGCACCTTTTTAAATAATGTTTAATAATAATTTTGTTATGTAGAAAGAATAAAAAAATAAAATAAACATGCTTATTGTTTACCTTGGCACCCTTAACTTGTAACCATAGTGGGCACATATTTTTCTTTTAAAGTCTTTTTATTACAATACAGGTTATATGAAATTTTTACAATTTCAAATCTTATACTTCCTTATTTGATTAGTTAAGCAGTAGGGCAGGAACATTGACTGTGTATTTGATTCATGCTCTAGAAATTCATTTCGAACTGTCAGGGGACTTGTATACATGTTAATATAGCATCATTATTAAAACACCAAGTACAACTGATAGTATATAAAGTAATGAGAGAACAAACAGTACACATACCCAATTTTTTACATTAATTCCCACATTGCATATGTCAAAAGGCAATGGTATAATGGCATTTCATGGCTCCATAATGAAGTTTCATGGAATAATAAACCCGGAATGTATTTTGTG
>WWET01000954.1:122537-142194 GCA_011038615.1 Limnodynastes dumerilii
TATAAAGACAGGTCCAGCATTCCTTACAAACAAACATTATATAACACTGTGTGTGAGCACATACATAAAAAGGAGGTTTATTTCACAATACAGCTATATTGGGTTAAGCTCACCAGATTACACCAACCCCCCTAAAACCTTGCTAGGATCCAACTAGACCCCCTCACGTTGGGCATTGGTTTCATCACAATCGGTGCAGGGGTGTCCAAATGCATGATCAGATCGTAAAAATATGCAAAACATTAATACCACCTACTTATTGTTCCACCTATTGCCTCCAAAACAGCTCTGATCTTTTGCGGCATGGAAATTTATTGGGGTTGTGTGGTTTCTGGCACCAAGATATAAACAGCAGATCCTTTATGTCCTGTAAGATGCAAGGTGGGGCCTCCATGTCTCAGACTTGCTTTTCCAATACCTTTAGATGCTTGATAAAATTTATATTTGGGAGAAGTTGGTGACCAAGTAAATGCCTTGAAACACTTTGTCATGTTCCTCAAACATTTCCTTAACAATACTTACAGTGTGGCAAGGTGCATTATTCTGCTGAATGATGTGACTGCCATCAGGGGAGGGATGTACTCTGTCTGCATCAATGTTTAGGTAGGTAATACATGTCAAAGTAATATACACCTGGATGATAGGCCCCAAAGTTTCCATGCAGAGCATTGCCCAGAGCACTGGGCATCATGTAAAAAACCATTGCCATGCCACCTTCTTCCATTGCTCAATGGTCTAATTCTGATGCTCACATTTTTCACCTTCATCTACTGCTCCATGGTCATGTTTTGATTCTCTTGTTTCCATTGTAAGCCATTTTGGCAGTGGATAGGGGTCAGCATTGGCATTCTTCTTATTCTATAATTACTAAGGCAACCATAAATTGTGTTTTGACATTTTTCTATAATAGCCAGAATTGCATTTTTCAGCAATTTGTAGTAGAGTAGCTCTTCAGTGGGTTTTAAGCAAGACGAAGTAGCCTTCACCCCACCTTACGTACATGCGCGCATGTTTGTTAGCTTTAGGTAACTATGACCTTGTCTCTAGTTTACCAGCTGTCCTACCTTGGACTACATTCCCAGACCACTCCATTCTGGGAAAACCCCACCAGACCTGCCGTTTTTAGAGATGCTGGACCGGATTCACAGATCCGGTGTGAGTTCGGTCAGGACAGACCTGCACCTAACTCACCCGTCCTGCCCCCATCCCGTCCCCGTTTTTATGGCACTTATGAGTAACAACTAGGAGTGACTCACAAGGGTGACTACTAATGCATTAATTGATGGAGAGATAAGAGACGGGTACCATATTTGCTGATATACTCCAGGGGCTTGATGCCATGTATTGTATTATCATTATCACCACAATTATTTGCATTTGGTAACATTATCAAGCACCACCTCTCTAATTTACAGAACTGTGTGGACACAGCTTGTTGTCACAATTTGAGTCATTAAACCCCGCTGTGGGCAAATGCAAGAAACTTCAGAAGCTATGACTCAACTGTACAGTTATATAAAAGTTCTTTATTCTTTTATTATGCTATGTTAGTGAGTGCTAAAGCTTATATTTCTACTAATACATTGTTTTAGAGGTCTTGGGAAATATTTTCTATATCTTTTTATTCTGCAGTAGATGGACTACCATGAACCAAATGGAGGGACATCCTTGTTGTCAAATCTGCTAAATCTAAAAAGTACATATTTGAGATATATTATATTAATTTATGTAAATTGATCACCTTATTTTTATATAGTAATAGCTGTTTTTTATTCTTTTATAGTTTTTCATACGTTATTATTTCCATTCTTGTTTAGGCATGGAACTTTGTGTCATCTCTTCCAGTAATTGATGTTCATTTGAGCATTAAAGGATGGTGGGAGGATCCAGTACAAGCAGAGAATGAGATAGCTGTACCTATCGTCTTAACAGGGGCAAAAGGGAAGCAATGGCTTATGTTGCACGCTGATCAGGAATATGTGCTACAAGTAAATCTGCACAGGATCCGTTCAGGATATAAAAAGGTATGGAGCCAGTAACCTCATACATACAATGCATCTTGTATTTAGTGATGCTAAACCACATAATATGTTTGTTTAATAATGTGCATTGCATATATTTCTACATACACCTAATATTTTTCCTCATTTAAAAATAGCTTCCTGTTGCTTTAAAGGCATGGCACCTGAATTTACGTTTTTGTTCACAGATTTTCATCCATTCAGTGTAGCTATACAACACATGCGTAGATTTTTGAGGTTATGTTAGAATACTGTTTTATCTGTCAAAAAAAATGACCATAATAAAATTAATTTACGAAACTGTCATTCTACTAAATAAATGCTTTATGCTAAAACTAGCAATTTTTTTATTAATTTAAAAAACACTAATAGCAGTATGTACAGCAACTCAGTTGATTTGATTTAGTAAAATTAATAAATGGATTTACTACTGATCAGTCTTATGACTTCCTGTTCGGTTAACCAGTCAGTGCAGTGCAATAACACTGTCTCAACTGCAACAGATTGTTTTTCATTTTTAGAATAAAAACCTTAACTTACCAACTCATTTCTGTTGCATTTCCATTTGCTTAAACTCCATGCTTTAAAATGGCATCTAATATTTAAAGATCTTTGATCTGATTTTATTGCTTCTCATTAATTTTACCAGATCTCTTTGAGTAAGTGTTACATTTTGACAATTTTAAGTTTTGCTAGTGTTTAGGTGACAATAGCATTGTTGCTGCTATGTGGTGTTGAAATGGTGTCTGGCAATTCACAAAACATTAAAGATGTAGAAAGTATCCCTTTTTCTGTACCCATATATTAGTAATTTTTTATGATCATGCTGTATTCATTTTTAGGGAAAGCAAGATACTAAAGCAATTGCACCAAAGTTCCCAAAGGCAAAAGATGAGGGATGGTTTTTGATCCTGGGTGAAGTGGACAAAAAAGAACTTGTTGCACTAAAGAGGGTGGGTTACATAAGGAACAAGACTACAGTATCAATTGCATTTTATACTCCAGAAAATGTTGGAAGGTAAGTGTTGATTAGTACAAAGATAGTGTCAGATATTCATTATACGTTATTTGATCTACATTGACAAAATGTGGTTCTTTAATCATCTTATCTTTCTTATCTTTCTGTAACCTAGGTGCATCTACACATTATATCTGATGAGTGACAGTTACATGGGCATGGACCAGCAGTATGACATGTATCTAAACATTATTCCAGCTAGTGTTTCAGCCCAAGTGAACACAGAGGTCTCTGCTTCCTTGGGTGACCTTGCACTGAAGTAACCTGACCTTTTCAGATCTACTAGTGGAAGGTGTTTTTTTGTTTTAAACAGCTGTTAAGTCATTCTGGACTGCAAGTGAACTGCTTGATAATTCCTACAGAAGAGTCACATTTCAACCTCAACACATACACACATGCATTTTGACTTGAAATGCAACTGATAAATTGTTCATATTAGTGTTGTGTTTTGCTACTTATGTGTAGAAAGCATTGTTGATTTATTTCATTTAATAGCACAATATTATTAAAAATAACATGGATTATTTATCAATGACTAATTCATAGGGACTCACTTTTTATTTGTTGATTTATGCATCTTTAAATATTCATGATTACTTTAAGAACAAGAGTACAGAAATTATCTACAATTGTCTGTTATATAATACAAAATAGGAACACAATCTCCTGTTGCTGTTAACAATGTGCCATTCCTATTTGTGTTTACAATTGTAATGGGAATTAAAATTGATGACATTAAAAAATATATAAAGGTTTACAAAAGTATTTTTTATGATACTTATGCAATAAGAAGTTTGTGCAGTTGAATTATAGCACATTATTTATATAACTTGTGGTTTTTAAATTTTTTCCCCGATAGTTTGGTTGGATAGTGTTGGACTTTTAGTTATTCAGCAACATGCCATTCACTGTTTGCAAGCTAGTCGAATAACTTTAAACTGTAGTAATTATGAGTATCATACAATAACTGGAACCTTTCATACATAGTGCCTCAGTGTATGATATTATATGGTTTTTTTTTAGATTACCATCTGTTTGAAACTAAAGTAGGCAGTGGTTTGTACAAATGATAAACAATGCATAATGTACTGTGATATATAAGCTGCTTATTCTTGCACAAACAGCCAATCACAATCTTTAGGATAATATTTAAGTTGTGGATATGATTGTGTTCTATCAGTTAATTAATCTTTATACAACAAAATGGAGACAGATCTATGTTTGAATGACCTATATATGGTATATATGACATGGTAGTATTGTACTTCAAAGGTGTTTACTTCCAGAAATGTACATAAATTCCAGCTTTTTCCTCTCACCTTTGATTTTACACTGTGTGCCTAACATTTCATTTGTATGTCCACAAAAGACCTTGGTAGACAATGGAATAAATAAAGCGGTATCTGTGGTGTAATAATTACTGTGAACATTAAAATAAATCTTAGTGATTTCACCAGTGGAGGGAATCTTGACCACCAGTTTACATATTGTAAAGTCAAATATTTGCAGCATTTTTTGTGTTTCGCAGTGTCAAATTTAGACTTTTAATCAGTAAAGCAATACATTTTAAGGACATTTAGTGAAGCAATTAAATAGAAGCTGTAGGTATTGAACTGGAAGTTGCTGTATCCATTGTGGATTGATAACAGTTTTTAAATCAACACAAGGTTCTGGTAAAATATAATAGTGCATTAGTTGTATCATTATAATAATGATAAAACAACTAATAATATCCATTGAAATTAAAAAACATGGCGGACTATAGTGTATTGTTTGAACTCATACTGAAAAATTCCCTTTGTTAGGATGAGAACCCATTTAAATGACAGAAATCCCCTTTATAGTTACATACCGTATATCATTACGACTGCACAAAGGATTGGGCTGCATTTTCTACATTCTTGAGAAATTTATTATCGTAATATTAAAATTAGAAAAATAATCTTTATCTAATTATGAATTATACTGCATCTTCAATTTAGTAATCAATATATAAAACAGGATGGCTATAGATTTGTACTAAAGACTAGGTTTGAACATGCTTGTCTTGCAATTTTATATAATGCAGCCTTATGTGACATAAATGTGGTATGTGACATAGATATTGGAATATATATAGTTATTTAATATGCCTGATGAGAGAAGTGGCGACAACACCTCTTCTTGAAGTGAAACACCTATTCTTAAAGGAGGAAAGCATGGTCAACAACTACCAGTAGATCTGGTAAGCTGTTTAACTATGTAAGCAAAATACAGAATATAATTGTAAGTTTCCCTTAAACATTCTTAAAAATATGTTTAGATGCCTGAAAACACGATTGCTATACCACATACGAATATCCAAACAAGACTGTTCAATGAAAGCATTACTAAATTTAATCCAATGTAAACCAAGGTTTTGTGTGCCTATAACTTTTATTTTACTGCCTTAGTTTAAATCTTTTTGTTCTTTCTCATGATTCTTGAAAGTTAGACTGAAATAGAAAGTCTTCCCCAAAGCGTTCAAAATAAATTGTTTTGCCTTGTAAATGCAATGTAATATTTGCCAGTTTCATCTGTTCTATCATTCTGTACAATGATTTTGTACTATTATCTATATATTGTATATTCAAATGTATCATCTTCCGAAACATCATTAAACTGTATCAGAGTTGGGAAATATAATTGCTATGCACACTTTAGGTTGTAAACATTAAATACCTGTAGTTAAGTTTAACATTTGAAGCTGTCATTTGAAATATGTAAAATATGATTACAATATTTCTACACTTTGAAAAATAAATTGGTCAAACAGGGCAATCATATTTTTCCCGTGTTTTTACATTTCTTTAAGTTTCTCTACATTACACTGTCATCATTTAAAATTAAACTATTTCAAGTGTATAGTTTGATTTGAAGAGAAAAAGTGGTGCCAGTAAGCATGCTTTAAAGGCTAAAGATGGTTCGCAATAAATGGAGGCAAAGACATAACTCCATCATTTAAGGTATATCACAGTTGTTATGAGAATGGATTAATAAAATAAAGAATACAATTACAGGAGCCAAATGTGCAAGTCATAATGAAAATAGTAATGAAAGTGTTATAAGAGCTGAAATTATTGATCAAGTCACAGATGTATTAATTGAGTGACTGATTCTAAACTATGTAATAAACAATATAAAGTGTATGTAAGCCTCACAACATATCACTATTATTTGTCTTGCAACTTTCAGTGAAATTATTAGGTTTGCATATCATTTTTTAACAATGAAATTATACACTAAGAATGCAGGTACAGCATACAGCCTATAGTAACATTTTGCATTCTATAATAATGCATATTTAATTTTTGCTCTGGTACAGGTATTCTTTTACCTTTAATGTCAGTGAAAACGGTGGGATACATTTATTATGGGTGTTATCGTAAGAGAATCTTTATTCAAACACATTTATGTAGGGATTTATGTTTAAGTACTTATATAAGCACTTGTTAAGGCTCCCCACTGCTTTGCGTTATTATGCATATTGTAAGGTTATTAGACTTGTTACTACAATATTATCACTTTATAAGGCCTGCTTAAAGGGAGGCTAAAACTGTCTGATAAGCCATTTAGAAAACAATAATAATTGTTGTTTTTGTATATAATAAGATTAGTAAATTCTAATGTGTCAATATAAGGCAAGTTTATATTCTCTAAAAAAAATTGTGTAATAGTTGACATTATAATACTTATATTGTAACAAGAACAGCTCAGAGCGTTGAAGAACAATGAAGTCTTTTGAATATATAGTATGTCAGACAAATTAGGAGTGCTTTGTAGATATCATATTTTAACAACACATCATAACTATTTCACTCTAAGAAATACGATTGGTTACTGCATTTTGGATTACTGCACTTGACACCACTTTGGTAAATTAGTTCCACAATAGCAGATACTTTGTGATACATTCTATATGATCTCAAAGTGACAATAATACTTACTGAGGCAGGACATTTAAAACATAAGCTTGTGTCTATCCTATTGACCATGATACAGCTACATTACAAATGTTATATAGTCTATGATTATGAAGAAACTAGAAAACTACAAATTTTTTTATACATATATATATTGACATTGCACCATCACTTTCCTTCACATTTTTATTACTTCACAGGACCAGAAAAAATCAGGGTTGCCGACTCTCCCAGATTTCATCAAGCCCCGTCCATCCCCCGAAACACTAGAAAATACAGGAGTGATTGACGGGAGGCGGGGCTTAATGATGCGATTTGCATACATTGCATAATTAAGCCTCACCCCTTGCAGAAATCAATTTCTTCTCTCTGGGTTCTTTAAAAAGTCGGCAACCCTGATTGATCGATATATATATAGACTAGAAATGCAGAGGGCGCTCAGAGTAAAGTGTTACTTGTCCACAATCTGTGAAAGAGTCCTGATGAGCAGTCACAATAGGCACTAGGTCCAATTTTGATGGCCGCTGCTACCCCTTTAAATATAGATGGCTCTTCAACCGATCAAAGTACTGCACATAAAAAATAGAAAACAAGGGGGCGCCAAATAGTGCATTACCATTTATTAAAAAATGGTTTAAAGCAGAAGAACTCGTACCAAGTGTAAACAGTTTTAGGCATATAACTTAGAGGAAGTGTAGTCACATCAATATCACCGTATCAAGCACGACCAGCGTCCCGGAGAGGCTCAGACAGGCAGATAGAATATACCAATGCACGAGGACCCACTCCACTTCTCAGACCCACGCACCTACGCGTTTCGTTGTTAAGACTTCGTCAGAGAGATAACATATGGGGGAATGTACACTCATTTATAGTGCTCTGCTTTCATGCAGGCACCAATCAAATGGAACGAAACTAGCGTGAACAAAAACAAATACTGTATCCAATTAGAAACAGTGTAAGGTAATTGCCAAGGGAGGCTGGTCTCAAATCTGTGCGTGATAGGTGCAAATACAATAAACAGATAGAGGACCGCATCATCTGTTGCTAGGTAGAAATTATCTCACTCGTTCTACTCATACACTAACAGAGGAAAATATAATTAAAATATAATTAGAACCTCCAGGCTCAATGCAAACCTAGTATAAAACTAAGAATAAATATACATTTTGGAAGAAGTAAATAAACTTAAAAAACAAATAACCACCATGGGTAATTTCTAAACATATATAGGCTACAAATAATGACAAATCATCAATTACTAAAATGGAGGGAAACTTAACTGATCTTCTGTTACTAGGCAGATTACAAAAAAGGTTACCCATAGAGGGGATATTGTTCTGTACCAGGAATATATACATTTAATAGCAATAAAATGCCACGCTTACAATTAACTAATAACGTGTAATTTAACACACTAAACACTATACGGGTAATAGATATAAGATGCTTCATACTTATAATCTTTTTGTAAAAGGAATTTTTAAAACAGCAATATCATAAAGACAGTTAAGGGCATATTATAAAAATGAGGTAATATCAAAACCTTCATTAAGGCCATTAGGAGTTCAAGTATCAAGAGTAAGTATCCAATAGGACTCCCGCTGTGTCAATTTCTTCAATCTGTCACCAGCTCTAACATCTCTTTCTACCAATTCTATGGCTTTGATCTTTAAACTCTCAGGACTAGCCCCATGACACTGCGTGAAGTATCGGGGAATGTTATGATTAGTCACTTTATGAAGAATATTGCGGAGGTGCTCCAAGATGCGAATTTTTAAGGGCCTCTTCGTCATACCCACGTACTTTAGACTGCACCCACACTCAAGAAGATAAACAACATAAGAGAACAAACAATTCATATAGCTTCTAATGGGGAAGATTTCTGTTCCCTTAGAGTTAGTGAACTCTTTTTTTCTTATGTGCGTACTTACAAACCTTACAGGTTCCACATATATAAAAACCACATGGTTTGGGTAACAAATCCTTAACAATTGGTTGTTCAAATTCTAAAAGACTAGGTGATACAAGTGATTTCATATTTCTGGCCCGTTTAAAAAAGAGGTCTGGATGGTCTTTAATTTTTGATGAGCGTGCTGGATCCAAAGATAGAATTGACCAGTGTTTCCTCATAACATCTTGAATAACCTGACTCTGAGCATTAAAAGTAGTAACAAAAGGACAGAAAAAAGAGTCCTCAGAGGCAACCTCCTGTTTATGTTTATCTTTATAGGACAACAAAGATGTCCTATCGGTGTTAAGTGCCCTCTGATAGCTAGACTCAATAAGGCTTGGAGGATAATTACGCTCCCTAAAGCGTTCTTTGAAGATGTTTGCCTGTGCCACAAAATCAGCTTGGTCAGAACAGTTCCTATGTAACCGTAGGAACTGGGAAAAAGGGAAGTTAGACTCTCATAAGCGAGATAGCTATTACAATCTACGGTTTTCAAAAAGGTAGAATTTTTTAACCCAAGTGGTGTTGCCTCTATAAGGACATTTAAAAATTCCAACCGCAGGCCACCAAAAGTAGCCGTAAATTTTAGGCCCTACTCATTTGTATTTAAACGTTCTATAAATAAATTACATTTTGTCTCAGAACCTTGCTAGACCAATATAATATCGTCAATATAACAATATAAATATTTAATAGGGGAAGAAAGGCCCAACGGGTAGACATATCTATGCTCCCAGCAGCCCATAAAAATGTTGGCGAAGCTGGGAGCAAAGATAGTCCCCATAGCGGTCCCCAAGATTTGGAGATAAAAAGACCCCAAAAAAGTAAAATAATTATATTTCAAAACAAAACGAGCACAATTCACTATAAAGGTTTTTTTTTAACATCTGAGAGCTCCAAATCAGTGTCTAACAAAGCTGACAGTCCCAAATCATGCGGGATAGACGTATATAACGCCTGTGCGTCTATCGAGCATAGACTATATGAGGAATCCCAAACAATTTCGGTCAGCATCTGGAGTACATGTGTTGAATCTTTTTAAATGCGATTCTAACTGAACAACATATTTTTTTATATTTTCAACATATTCAGAAATCAGTGCCGTAATACTATCTATCCCCAGAAACTATCGGGCGACCAGGGGGATTCTTTGGGTCTTTATGCATTTTTGGAAGAAAATAGAACGTAGCTATATGGGGAGATTTGTTCAACAAATAATAAAATTCATCTTGGGAAAGAAAACCCGAGTGTAAGCCTTCATTAAGTAATATTTCTAAATCTTCAATAAATAGAGATGTTGGATCTTTATCCAATTTCTTATAGAAAATTGGATCATGTAACAGACGTAAAGCTTCTTTAACGTACGCATCTCTATCCAATATAACAACCCCCTCCCCCCCTTATCGGTCTGTTTGATTATAATGGCCTTATTGGACATGAGCTGTTTTAATGCTTTTGATTCTGTCAGACTTAAATTCTTTTTACAGGACATTGAATTAAAATCAAGATCATTAAGATCCCTCTTATCCAATTCGGAATATAGCTTGATATATGGACCCTTTGATTCGATCGGATAAAATTTAGACTTCATCCGTAAACCTGAGTCATTAGTGGTGGAATCTCTATTTATCAGGGACTTATTCCCTCCTTTCATAAAATGACTTTTTAAGGTCAAACACCTAATAAACTTGTTAAAATCAATCAAGAGATTGAGCCTATTAGGACCACAAGTGGGGGTGAAAGATAATCCTTTCTGTAGTAATCTTAAATCTGCTTTAGTCAAAGCCAATTTTGACAGGTTAAAAATCCCTTTAGTTAATTTTTCAGCTAATTGTTTCTTATTCTTTTTTGCTCTCCTTCCTTTTCTGGTTTTAGAGGTCTTTTCTTCTGTAGAGAATTTATTACTGGTGTTATTTGGGACCCATTGGGAAGTAGTTGTAAGGGAGCTAAATCCCTGATCTGGGTTCTCTCTAAAAAAGAGGATGAAGCAGAAGAACACACTGTCATAACTGTCGTGTTACTTATTTCGCCAGTATCATTAGTACCACGTTGTAAGGGCTCTAATTTATTACGTTGTAAAAGTTCACGTTGTAGAGGCTCAAATTTATTACTATGTATAAATGATTTAGGTTCTGTTTTCCCATCAGAGTATTGTTTTCGGATATTTTTAGCATTAACAGCATTTCTGATCCTAGCATTTTTATTATTATCATTACCCTTTTTAGTCCTATTTTTATTAATAACTTTTACCCACTCATTGGTGTTAGACTTGGGGTTGGATTTAGGATTAGATTTATTACCAGAAGAATTATTTGGGCCTTCAATGACCTGTCTAGAGAAATTCTTATTTCTTCTATCGGTTCTAGGCTGTTTGGCCCAATTGCGAACCTTCCCCTCCTGATAGTCCCTCAAATCACGCTGAAATTTATCACTTTTAGACTCAACAATCTTTGCTTCAATCTTTGAGACCTTAATCTCTATACCTTCTTTTTTCTCCTTAAAATCACTGGTATTTTCCAGCCCTTTAAATTTATTCTCTAAAATATCTAATTCCTTTTCTACATATTTAAACTGTTTCTTCTTTTCATAAATAATTAAGTGCATAAGTTCCATAGAGCTTTCATCCAGGATCCAATACCATTCATTAGTAAACTTGGTATTGTCGGTTCCAAATGATGGCTCTTTTACAAATTTCAGTCCAGGTGGAATCCTTGCACATTGGATATAATTCTCCAACGTTCTGATTTCCCAGTATATTTTAGATTCATTAATCAGACAGTTTTCTAAGGATATATAATCCTGTTGTAGTACATCCTGCGTTTCTACTGGCACTGGTAATAATTGATCAACAACAGTTATAAAAGTATTAAAATACTGCTCAAACTGGGCACACCTCTCTTCATTATTAAAAATCAGGAAAAATGATATCAAAAAGTTTCACAATTCAAGCTGCAACCCCAAAATGAAGAAAACAATTGTACAGACTAGAAATGCAGGAGGCGCTCAGAGTAAAGTGTTACTTGTCCAGGGGGTCAGGGGGAGACTCTGGAAGCAGGCACACAGGCTAAGCACAAATGTACTATAGGGATAAGTAAACAGAAAAACATGTGAGAAAACAATAAAAAAGGAAGACATGTCATAAAGGGAAAAGCCACATGAAGGGAAAACAGACAATAAAGGCAGGGGGATGATGATGAAACAATAATAAATAAATAAATGAGTACAAAAATGGTAATGGTCATATAAACTGAGGAAAAAACAATATATAATTAATCCGAGAAAACAATTCAGAGAGAGATATTCGTTACGTCCCCTAGGAGAGAGACAGTCCAGGAGGTGAGTCCACTTGGACTCACACCTAAGGAGGGCAGTTTCACGATCACCACCATGTGGTGAGATAGGGATGTGATCTATAATGGTACATCTAAGGTCAGATAGTTGGTGTCTGTTCAGACACCAGCTCTCCTGCATGGCACCTATGGCAGTATTATTTTTAATTTGAATGCCGTTTCCCGAACACTGTGTATGTGTGTGTGTGTATATATATATATATATTACTGTCATATTCATTAAAGGCTATACATTCCCATATCATAGCAAGCAGACTTCTAATAAAATTTTTCGCAACTTTAGTTTTTCGCAAATTGCAGTTACAGTGTTTGCTAACAAACTGTCATTATTAAACTTAGCTTATTTTGTCACCCCGTGACCTGATTATCCAAATACCTTTAATTATGTTTTTGTTAGGTGCATAAGTCAACTGTGAATTGGTATTGTGCATGCACAGTATCATTTCTTCACCATTGGTGCGCAGCATCCTGCGACTCTGCAAGGGGGCCAGGACACCCACCATGCATATCTTATGCTTAGGCATGTAAATAGTACACGTTGCATGCTACATACAATCTAGTATTGCACAAGGACTGAGTTCCATACAGAATATTAAGGTAGTGTCCTGTGTACAGATCTGGCATCTGTGCTTAGGATAGCAGGTGAGTGACCTGTTCTGCTATATGCAGCATTTGGGATAGCTAATTCTGTATATTAGTCTTTGTTGCAAAGGCTCTGCATAAAATTACCTATTAGATCTGGACCCGGTCCCATGTCTCACAGTTTATTCGACAAATCTAGACTTGAATACAGAGGTAGAGGGGGATTTTATGCAGTGCACTCGGCAAGTGTTATTTTTGCTTATTGGCAAAGAAAAAGGAATTCACTTTGATTTGCATATATTTAAACTAAAATTTTACTGTTTGAAGTTGCATAATTATATGAAGTGACCAGTCCTTGTATTCTATCTCTATCAATCAACATAACATTTCTTTCCTTACTTTAACAATACAATAATGTATATATTCATGTATAGTATTCTAAGAAGTGTCAGTGCTCCTAATACTGTGGGTGGGTTTGAGTGCTTTCTGTCGATTAGCACAGCTTCACAGGCAGTCCTGAGAATGTTAAAAAGTGTCTACAAGTCTGTATGCAGCACATGATATTCAAATCCAGATGGTATGGACTTCAACACACTTACGCATGCACATAAATAGTGTACAAGTTCTAACAAGTAAAATTGTATACTGTTGGCATTTGAATTCTATTATACGGCAGCCATAATTTTGGGTGGAAAAACAGAACAGTATGTGAAATACAGAACCAACAATTACAAATTTACCTCAATTTAGAACCAATCGGTATCTCTTAATTTTTTTCAACAAATTTTTAATATTATCAAAATAATGGATACTAACGGTGAGATTTACTATGCTGCAGAAAAGGAAAAGTGGAGATGCTGCCTACAGCAATCAGATTCTAGCTAACAGTCTCTAGTATGTAATAGGAAAGTGAGAGCTAACATGTGATTGGTTGCTATGAGTAACATCTCCTCTTTTCCTTTCCTGCAGTTTAGTAAGTCTAGCCCTAAGACTTTCTTTGTGGTTTAAATAAGGTGCATATGTTATTATTTCCATATGTGTTGATGGCACAATAGGTAGTTGGCCCTGATAGCAGATGGACCGCCTAGAATTGCTGAATTAATAAGACTAGAAGACTTCTCAGTGCAACCCAAAGGTCTTAAAGAACTAGAACACATTACCCCCTTAATTTTGAGCATCCTATCTCCATCTGGCATTCTGGGATCCAAATATTAGGTGTGGCCATATTATCCTTCAAGTGTTGTGTTCTAAAGGCCAAGCAAATCAACCCCTTTCCCTTTGTGTCATAGTTAAGCTGACCCCCAAATCCTGTAAAATCTTAAGCATCTCGTCCAGCAGGTATACATCGTCACCCCTGTACAAGTATGCTTGCTCATGCTGTGTCCAAGGTGGTTATGCTAATCCCCCCACATGATGACAAATATTTAGCTATTGCGGCATTTCGCTAGTTAAGGGCTTTTTCAATATTAGGGATGTTTTATGCACCACACTATCATTTTATGTGAACAATATAAGACAATAAAATTGGCAATGGTGGAAACTTGGCCTGATTCTGTCATGATCATGTTTTATTGCCCAAGTTAATTCACAGGGATCCCCCAGATGGATCATCAAGTGCCAGAATGTACAAATAAGTCTACAGCCTTAAAGAAGATAAGAAGCAATTACTTCAATCCCCTTACGCCCAACCATTTAGGTCCCACTCATCTGTAGGAACATACACACCTAGCTGTCATGCCCAGTAAATGTATGAGTGTCCCACAATATATGCTTATCTGTTATCAGTGGTCTGACCTTTAAAGGAAACAAAAACTTTACATGCAGGAAGTTCCTGCTATCAGCTGTCTCATGCAGAGCACAGAACAGCTGATGGCAAACCCCGGCACCTGAAATGGAGTTTGCTATTAGCTGCTCTGTGCAACTTCCATGGCGGCTGATAGCAGAGACTCAGCAGTGTGCTGGAGTGAGGGGATGAGCGCCTATTTAGTCTGGCACCAGGATGCGCCACATCCCCCGCGGAGCGCGTCCCGCCGGCCCAGGGTGAGGACCTAGAATCCAGTAACCATCAAGCAGTATGGTTTAGTATAATGACTGACAGAGACACGTGCCACACAGAGACAAGGGTGCTAGACTTTTGGAAAGATTTTGTGGAAATGGGGAAATGTGTAAGTGATTCTTTGGCAGAGTGGAGGCACATGAAAGGAGTACAGGAGCAGTAGGGAAATTTTAAAAATGCATTATTAACATCAACAGACCTTTATATAAGAAAGGTTAGGAAAATCCCCAGAAAAAGAAAGCCAATGTGGTTTACAAAAGAGGTAGCAACTACAGTGAAAGCAAAAAAGATGGCCTTTCGGAATTATAAGCAAACTAAAAATGATAATGACGGAGAAGTATTTTACAAAACAGAAGGAGGTTAAAAAGGTTATCAGAGCAGCGAAGGCACAAACTGAGGAGAAACTTGCCCACCTAGTATGAAAAGGGGACAAAAGCTTTTTTTAGGTATATAAACGAAAGGCAAAAAAATAAAGAGGGCATCGTTAGTCTCAAAACGGAAAGTGGGATTCTTGTTGAGGGTGAAAGGAGAAATGCGTAAGGGCGAGAATTTAAACTATTTCTGCTGTCATATTCAATTTATTTTCACCATTTCTGACTGTGCGGTATTTGGACCTTATCGATTCTCATTTGGAACAGCTCATACTTTCATTTATACAACACAAGTGGGTCATTACTGTTTGAAAACATATCAACTGCAGGTTAAGAACCTCCGATCGTCCCCCAGTGTGAAAACACTGCAGCGGCAATCTACAGACACCTGCGCTGGCGGGCGTGCAGAGCCGCTCAGAGACTGAGATACCATCAGTGAGAGGTATTTAGAGCATTTCATATACTCAACCACTAGATCTCTCCTTCAAACCTCTATTTCAAGTTAACATTCAAGTGGCCACAATATTCTAACAAGACAATCTCTGCACCACGGCACACTCCGCTGCAGTTTAACTTGCTCAATAGTTTATTTAGACCCATTTGGAGCCTATCCTTTAACGGCTCCATATAATTTCCGTCCACCAACTATTAACACCATAAAGGATATTGTGAAGAAAACATCAGCTCTCCTCTTAAGTGGATATTGTCATATATTAAATTCTACTAGCAATTTTTCTGCTGCAGTTTTTCTACTTTTGCAAGACACTGTTTCATCAACTTTTGGCTATAAGACATCATAGGAATTATTACTGACTATACAGCTGTTCAGTTTCACCTAACTATATGTTCGTATACAGCTTGACTATTCAATTTCCAAGCCATATCACCATTTAGGTCCTATATATCTGATATTATTGTGATACTTATTGAAATATTATACATATACATGTGAAATTGAGACTATAGACCAATTTGATTGCTTTGTGGCATAACATTGTTTACTTATGACGAGCAGGATTTTTATTATGTATTTTTATTAATATTGTGTCTGATATTGTTATCAATAAATTCTATATATTTTCAATCAGAGCGCTACCATTATTCTATATATACTAATAATTTGTTTTATATGAGCCTGATGTTATACCTTTTTTGAAAATATATATTCCTGAACTCATCTGCTATAGTTTAAAAAAAAAAAGCTTTTGTTTTATGTTTTAAAATTGACAATTGTCTGTACACTACATGTTTTGTATTTTAAAGTTTCTCATTGTATCAAGCCTGACACAATGTAGTAATGGGTTGATAGTTATCTGCTGGCAATATGTGTATAAATGAGAGACCCAGAACTAAACCTCCACACCTCCTGATGAAGTCTCTGTGATGAAACGCGTAGGGTATGAGTTGTCTTTCTGAAACTTCTGAACTTGCAGCAACACTTTCGGTCATAAGCCAAGCTTTGGAGTCCGTCTGTTCCAGGACGCAGGCAGGACGACTAAAGGTTTCCTTATTGCTGATTGTTGATTGTTTCATGCCAAGCCTCAAGTTTTTATTCGGTGCTTAGAATTTTATGGTTCTTTATCCTTGTAGTAAAAGATTTAACCCACATGCTAACGACTGCCCTTTATGTAAATTTGCAAAGAAAATCCGACGATAAAATAAAATTGTCGTACTGTGTATGGCCAAAAGCGATATTTTACACCCGACAAAAGAAGACCAAAAATCTGCGTTTTTTTAAACTTTAGAACGATTATTGTATGCAACAAATGTGATGTATGGTGCCGATATTATTTGGCTCTGTGGCGGAAAAATCGGCAAGATTATCGCCGTATTCATGCGATTTTCAATAATCGTCCTAGTGTATGGCCAGCTTAAGAAGCACCCCCTTTCCCGTTTGTAACTCTAGATCCAAAGGGGCAGATAACAAGACTGCACAAGAGTTATTAAAAGGGAAGACTAGTGCTGTTAAGGATTGTGATTATTACTCAACCTTGGGACTAACTCACGGGAGACAGCAAACGCTATTACCTGTAAAAAATTTTACTAGTTTAGTCTCTATATATTAAAAAACTTTGTTTATATTGGCAGATATCCTCCTACTATGATCCCTTTTAAACTTCCTTTTATACACTATGAATTTTTGTCAGATTTGAGCTATTCGTAATAATATTTACCATCCTGAAAAAAATGTTTTCTCACTAGAGAGAACTAATGACACTTTTATTTTATTAAATGGGAATTGTGAACTAACTGTTTGGTGCTGAATTATGTACCCTTGACTATTGTAAATTATGTATTTATCCAACATTTTATACACGTATAGACAAATGCACAAATATTTCTTTATATTATTTAATGTAATTTGTAAGGTAGAAAATAAACTTTGTTCATTCCATTGTAGATTTTGCAGTAAATAATATTTTATTAAGTTACATTCTTAAAAAGGATGAAAATAGCATCAAGCACTAAGCCCGCCAGTTACAACCCATTCTCATTATATGAAAGTGTGTGCGTGTGTGTGTGCATGTCAATTTATATTCATTGCTACAAAGAGCAACACCTTACATAACAAAGCACAGTTCTTATGTACATTTTTTGAAAGTAAAGGGATAAGTAGGTGGCCACTCAATACAACTGTTCAACCATCACATATTGGTTATCACCTTAAAAGCCACTCACAGTGCAGTGTTCTGTCAAATAGTCTGTGACAATTGCCCACCACAAAATCCTAGATGTGAGCCACCTCTATTATGTGTAGTGGAACTACCCTTTTCCATATTCCTCATACAGGCCAGAAGGCCATATTCATTATGCAGTCCACATAAACCCTCAGACCCCTGACAACATCTAGCAGCTCTAACAATACAACACTTTCTTGATCTTACACAGCTAAGGATGGAAGATTATTTTACGCATACAAGCCCATCTAAGTTAAGCACTAATAAGTATAATGAACTTCCCCAGGCACTCCCCTCTTACATAAGTAACTTAGCTGACTTATGTGTTTAGAACCCTGCCTTAAGTTTTCCTTGTGTATCTCTGGTCGAACTTAATGCCTTGTCGTATATAAGCACCTAACCCAGCCCATACTGTACAATTGAAATGCCTCCCTCTGCCCACAGTGCGCATATTCAGGGATGTCACACCCTATAATTCAGAGTTACGTACGATCAGAGTTACGATGAGTAACATCTGCCACGCACATGTGCAGTCCATTCTCACATCCATGAAAAAAAGAAAATGTTGCACCAACATAATAACTGTACACCACTGATATGTTCTGGAAAAGCTGCTGCCACTTTAAGCTCCCAAATCGGGTATGCAAGAATACAAAAACAACTCATCTGTGGAACATAGATGGTTAACTGAGCTTTTATGGGCGCACACTTATTAACTGAAAAAGGCCAGTTGCAATAAAAATACAAATTTAAATTGAGCATTAAAATATCCAATACTTATCAAACATATATGGGCGAATTATCATGCTCCAATCATTGTAAACAGCATAAATAGGCACGTAACAATCTCAAATAAATATACATATCATGATATCTCCAGCACACCTACACTCAAGGACAAAGCTTGCCCTGGGTTCCCCCTAATGACCTCACGGTCATGCTACACCCAAACGGTCTTACAATATCCCTTCCTACCTCTACCCAGACGTGCTGGACCTCTGCAATGATGGCTTGAACAATGGAGCAAACGAGGATCTGGCAGCCGAGTCTGCCGGTGCACTCGGTGTCAGGACTCGCTGTGCAGACCAAGCACCTGACGCGCGTTTCACCTCACTTTGGTTTTCTCAAAGGCTCTCATAGTCTTCCAGGTGTCGATATAAATGCACATGATTATCCAATCAGAGCAGAGAATCACTTTACAAGTTACAGGGAGATCTGAGAAGTTAAAAATATAACTATAAATATAATTATAAAAGAAAGGAAAAGAAAGAGAAAATTAGTAACATACAAAGATAGACTGCACATGGGAGAAAATTCTGTAGAATAATAAACACATAATAAAGATCTTTTAGAAACATAGAAAGAGACATAGGGCCTGATCCAGATGCTAGCGACGGCGGGCGTAAGCGTAAGAGCGGCTTTTCAGCCGATCTGCGCATGCGCCGGACAGATGTTGCCCGGCGTCGCTACGGTAACGCCCGATCGTGGATCAGGCGTCCGTAGCAGCACCGTAGGGACGCTGGAGGGGACGTCCCCCACCGTCCCCACGTTCAGGTTAGTGTAGGTGGGCGGGGGGATCTAGTTTAATGAGGGTGGGATGGCGGGCTAGGCGGCCATACACTCCTGTGCGAGCGTATGGCCCTTTCCTTACGCCGGCTGAAGTTAGGGTAGCCTTCAGCCGGCGTA
>WWET01000954.1:218547-229719 GCA_011038615.1 Limnodynastes dumerilii
AAAAAAAAAAAAATCAGCAACAGTGCATGCCCGTGATGAGCATTCCCCCTCCTCCAGCGGCTCTGCATATATACACACACACTGCACTCCAGATAAATATCATTATTATTATTATTAACGTTTATTTATAAGGCGCTACACAATATCCGCAGCGCCGTACAGAGGCAATAGCAAAGACGATAGTTACATATAAAATTCAATACAATAATTAACGGAGGGTATGAAATACATGAACAAGGAATACAATACATGTACAAAGTAAAATTAAAATATAGTACAAAAAAAAATGCTGGATGTGTGTAGGAGCAGATGAGTAACGAAAGAGAAGGACAGTGGAGAGAAAAAGGTGGGAAGTGATGAGAACAAGGTAAAGGGCTGATGACAAGAGGAAGGAGGCCTTTGCACATAAGAGTTAACATGCTAAGTGAGAGAGGACAAATAAATGAGAGACACAGGGATGAAGATGTGGAGGGCAGGTAAGTTTAGGTGGAGGAAGAGTAGGCTAGCCTGAAGAAATAAGTTTTGAGGGAGCGTTTGAAGGATTGGAGGGTGCTGGATTGCCTGATAGGAGGTGTTAGGTTGTTCCAATGAAGAGGGGCAGCCCGGGAGAGGTAGTTATCAGGTTGGAGTTGAGGCGACGGTCACCAGCAGAGCGGAGGGGACAGGAAGGAGTGTGGATGGAGATAAGGGAGGAGAGATAGGGAGTGGTGGAGGAGGAAAGAGTCTTGTAAGTTGTGATGAGGAGCTTGTAAAGAATTCTGAAAGGGACAGGAAGCCAGTGTAGAGATTGACAGAGAGGAGAGGTGGAGGCAGTGTATTTGGAGAGGAAAATGAGTCTACAGCATTTAGTATAGATTGTAGAGGAGAGAGACAGACCAGAAGCAGAGGGAGGCCAGAGAGGAGAATGTTGCAGTAGTCCAGACGGGAAATAATGAGAGAGTGAATGAGCGTTTTAGTGGCATCTGCTGTTAAGAAGGGTCTGATGCGAGCAATGTTGCAGAGATGAAAGCGGCAGGACAGTGAGAGGACGTGGATGTGGGGGGTAAAGATGAGAGAGGAGTCCAGGATGACGCCCAGGCAGCGGGCTTGGGTGGAGGAGGAGATGGTGGAGTCGCCAATAGTAATGGAGATAGTAGGGGCACAGGGGATACGAGGATGAGGAAAGACTACAATTTCAGTTTTGCCAATGTTAAGCTTGAGAAAGCGATTGGACATCCATGAGAGATGGCAGAGAGGCAATCTGACACTTTAGATAGAAGTTCGGGGGAGAGGTCAGGGGAGGAGAGATAGATTTGAGTGTCGTCGGCATAGAGGTGGTAGTTAAAGCCAAAGGAGCTGATGAGGTCACTCACAGAGGCGGTGTAGAGTGAGAACAGAAGGGGACCAAGGACTGAGCCCTGGGGCACGCCAACGGGAAGAGGAGTGGTAGGAGAGGAGGAGCTAGGGGTTACGACAGAGAAGGAGTGGTCTGAGAGATAGGAGGAGAACCTGGAGTGGATAGAGCCAGAGAGGCCGAGGGCGAAGGGTGTGGAGCAGGAGAGGGTGATCAACGGTGTCAAAGGCTACCGATAGATCCAGGAGGATGAGAAGGGAGAAGTGGCCCTTAGATTTGGCAGAAAGGAGACCATTTGTGACCTTAGTCAGGGCAGTTTCAGTGGAGTGCATGGGGCGGAACCCAGATTGGAGTGCATGGGGTGGAACCCAGATTGGAGAGGGTTCAGGATGGAGTTGTTGGCAAGGTAGTTGATTAGACGCTTGTAAACAAGCTGTTCAAGCAACTTGGAGGCGAAGGGTAACAGGGAGATAGGTCGGTAGTTGGAGAGTGAAGTGGGGTCAAGGTTCGGTTTTTTAAGGATGGGGGAGACAAGAGCATGTTTAAAGGGGGAGGGGAAGGAGTTGGAGGAGAGGGATAAATTAAAGAGGTGGGCAAGATGAGAGCAGGTGGAGAGAGAGTGAGACCGGAGAAGATTAGAGGGGATGGGATCAAGTGAGCAAGTTGATGGAGGGGGATGACAAAGGAAGTGAGTGAATTTCTTCAGCTGAGGTAGGGATGAAGGTAGACATTGGTGGGTGGCTAGGGAGGAGAAATGAGGGTGGAGATTGAGATGGAGGAGAGATGACAGTAGAGGAGAAGGAGCTCCTGATGGAGTCGATCTTGGAAGTGAAGAAGGTGGGAAAGTCAGAGGCAGAAATGGAGAGAGGGAGGGGGGAACAGAAGAGAATTGAAGGTGGCAAAGAGGCGACAGGGGTTAGATGATTGGGAGAGGATGAGGGACTTAAAGAAGGATTGCTTGGCAAGGGCGAGGGCAGAGCTAAGAGAGCATGAACTTGAAGTGGAGAAAGTCTGCAAGGGAACGGGACTTCCTCCAGAGCCGTTCTGCAGTACGGGAGCATTTCTTTAGGAACCGAGTGAGTGGGGGTGCCAGGGTTGGGGGTTGGAGCGCCAAAGGGAGACAGAGGAGAGAGGGCAGGCACCATCAAGGGTGGAGGACAGGACATTGTTGTAGAGCGAGGTAGCTAGATTAGTGGAAATGGGTGCAAGGAGGGCATCAAGGGAAGAGGTGAAGGCCATAACATCAATGGAATTGCACGTTTGGGGGGCGGGGAAGGAGAGGGAGAGGAAGAGGGGGAGAAGGAGATAAATGATGATAGGAGAGGGGGAAGGGAGAGATGGAGAAATCAGACAGGGAGCATGAGTGTGAGAAAACGAGGTCAAGGGAGTGACCCCAGTTGTGGGTAGGTTCTGAAGTCCACTGTGATAGGCCAAGGGAGGAAGAAAGGGAAAGAAGTTTTGTAGTTTTGAGTTGTCAACAGGGATGTTGAAATCACCTAGGATAAGGGTGGGGAGGTCAGAAGACACAAAGTGGGGGAGCCAGGCTCCAAAGTTATCAATAAATTTGAAGGAGGGGCCAGGGGGGCAGTAGACAACAGCAACGCGGAGATGGATGGGGTGATAGATGCGAATGCAGTGGACCTCAAAGGAGGTGAAAGTGAGAGAGGGCTCAGAGGGTATGACACTAAATGTGCAGGAAGAGGAGAGGAGGATGCCCACACCACCACCACACATAGTGCATCCCATATACATACACACACAAACATACAGTACACTCCACACACACACACACACACACACACACACACACACAAACACAGTACACTCCATATACACACATACACACAGTGCACTCCAAACACACACACAATGCACTACATACACACACAAAATACTCCATACACACACACACACACTCACATGCACAGTACATTTCATACATACACATACACACATAGTGCAACCCAGATATACACACACACAAACCTCTGCATAAACACATACACTCACATGCACAGTATATTCCATACATAAACATACACACACAGTGCAACCCAGATATACACACACACACACACACACACACACACACAGCACTGCATAAACACATACACTCACATGCACACAAACACAGTGCAACACACACACTTGTACCTGTTCACAGATCCTGCAGACAGGAAAGGAGGCTGCCTCTACCCCACTCAGCAACAGGCAGCCTTGTAATTGGCTGCCTGTTGCTCTGTAGCAACGGCTGAGACTGCCCCCTTTCAACTGTTGGACAATCTCTCCTTACCTCTGCTGGCTGCAGCCTGCAGGTGCCCATTGTTCTTTAGCTGCTCTGTCTCCCTCATTAGCCCAATTCTGATGCTGTACTGCGGAGGACTCTCCAGGGAAGTATTACTGAGAGGCCCTTGCAGTACAGGACCTGCACTGAGCCAATGACGCAGGACGCAGCAGCTCTGACATGTGCTATCCTGATGAGGCGGCCTCTAGTGACCGAGTCTGATAATTACAGGAGGAAACAGGAAGTGCCGTCCGCCCCCTCTCCTCTCTGCTCCTCTGCACAGCGCTTTTATTAAAGAGTTACAGCGCAGCGCGGGTGCTATTGACTATTGTGAGTTTAGTAGTTTAGTAGGACTCATGCCCTAAGGCTCCGATTGCGCCCATATCAGAACCTGGGGCACGAGCCCTACAAAACCCATGTTAGTTATGCCTCTGGGTTCTTGCTATGCTAGTGTTACTATCGCCATCTGAGCCCTCCAGTCAAATCAGGCCACTTACACACTTTGCGTACGTAAGTGACCTGACATTCGCAAGTCAAGATCCGGCCCTGGATCCTAACCTCAATACTTTTACTGCATGTACAGAGGTCAGGCAGTCTGCACGTAAGAGGGGAGTGAACTTCCCCTGTCACTCCCATCTCTCATGCCGAGTTTAAGTGACTTACTCTGCCATAAGGCAGCATTAAGTCACAGATGCAGATTAGCGGCTGATCTGCACATAAGCCCTTAAACCCACCTAAATGTAAAACTGAAATGCCCCCCCACCCACTTTACGGAGTTTAGGCAGGCGGAGGGAATGTAACATCTGGCATGCGCATGCAAGGGTGGATCTGGCCCTTAGCCATGAATACAAATATCAAAAGATTATTATTATTATTATTATTACTACTACTACATAAAACATTGCATTTGTTCTTTTCAATAAGTAAAGAAAAAAATGACTCACACGGCTGCTGGGAATTATATCACTGATGTATGAATAGGACTATGTATCAAAATAATTGCCGTTTTTTATTTTTAGAAAAAATAACATTATTTTTTGACAAATTTATGACAGCAACATTTACAGCATAGTAGAAAACAGATTCTCTCTCTATTTCTATAAAATGCTATAAAAAGATTTTAATGAAAGTAAGAGGAAGACAAGATTAGTACTCTGATCAGCAATGTAATGGCAAAGAGAGAAATAGCTATTTCATGCTGTATTGATTTTTATCCTCTAGAGAAATAGATAGGTAGGAAGGTAGGACCAATTTAGTTGAGGGGAAATAAATCAAACAAAGAAAGCATTCTTTTAGAAGTGTAAATAGAACTACAACTGTATAACAATATAGAGAACAATTTATCGTCCCTGTAAAATATAAAATAATAAAATGGTAAGTAATTTTCAAGGTGATTTTATCAGTTCTGTAATAGAGAAAACAATAACTATTTTCTGCCTTTTGCTTCTTAATATTGTAATCCCAACTCTGTCACTGTCTCTCTCTCTTTGGGGTATATTTACTAAGGTCGGTTTTGGCTGGCGATTATGATTACAAAAAAAATCGACAGATTCACAAATACCCCTTTACATCTCCCTAAAAACCCAGGTTTTTGCCAGGCAAGCAGCAAAAACCCGGGTAAGGGCTCAGTGTGAAAGGGTCCGGGTGCCTCTACCCTGGTCTAATTATCTGGGAATTCAACCCGGGTAAAAAGAAGGGTTATTCCCGGGTCAGACCCAGGTAGGGGTACAGTGTGAAAGGTGCTACATGGGTTTTGCCAGAGCAACAGTAAACAAATTACATAGTGTGATGATTCACACTACTGATAGGGCAGACCCGGGTCCCGGAATTTTCCGGGTCTGCCCTGCAGTGTGAAACAGGGTCTGTGACCCTGGGATCTTCTGCTGACACAGCAATATCCCGAGTTCACAGACCCGGGATATTGCCGGGTGGCGATCTGAAAGTATGCATCGATTTTTCAAGGGATAAATCGCTATAGAAATAAAAAATATTTATCCCTCACCGTTTAGCTGTCCTCATTCTTGGGATGAGTTGGGATGACCATTTGGTCAGTAGACGGCACCCTTTTATAGAAATTATGACGTCATTTACATTAGTGGGCTCTAATGAGAGCTCTAGTGTTTATGATGTCATAATTTCTATAAAAGGGTGTCCTTTAGTGTCCGAATGGTTATTAGTAGCGGCGCCCAATAAGAGGAGGGAGCATGTCGTCGGGGCAAGTGCCAGAGGAGGCCGAAGAGCAGATGAAAGGACCGGATCATCTTCTCCAAGCAAGTGGACAACATTCTACAATCAACAGGAGAAGATTAACTTCAAAGAAAGCAACTCTTCCCAAGAATGAGGACAGCTAAACTGTGATTCATAAATATTTTTTATTTCTTTATGCAACACACTTAGATTAACAAGAAGTTTAGTAAAAACCAGTGTGGCCACCTGCCTTAATTTTACATGGTATGGGGAAATATGACATGTCTGTAAATGTATATTCTGTATGTTTTTTTTTTTTTTTACCGGCTACAGCGCTGCATGCTTATTAGGCTTAACATGCTGACGCTGATATTAATACGAGGCTCAGCAATGCTGAGCCTTGTAGTTCTATAAGGGCAGCAATGCTAAGCCTTACACCCATGCTGTGCTTGACAGAGAAAAACACGTCAAATATATTGACGTGTTTTTCTGGTAAACTGTGTGGCACTTTCAATGAAAGTGCCCCACACACAAGGCGCTCTCTTTTGCAGCACTTTCCGGGTGAACTAAAGGCGATTTAGTAAAATCGCCTTTAGTGAATCAGGCAATTAGTATGTTTTATATGGCAAACAGCTGAACGATGTTTGCCTGGTTGATTTTACTAAAGGCTCAAGTCCCGGGAGTTTGGGCGCTTTGAGCAAAATTGAACTTAGTAAATATACCCCTCTGTCTCTATTTCTCTCTCCCGCCTCTCCCCCCTCTCCACTCAAAGTATTGCCTGGTGTGAATTTACAATGTTTACATAAATAATAAAGCAATGTTATTAGAAGTTGTTGAACACTTAAAGGTAAAACTGATGACATGATTGGGAAACATGCTACAAATGATAAGGTATAAAAGATAGTAATCTCCCAATGAGAGGTAACAAATTGTCCTGTGAGAGAATAAAACACATGACTAATCTTATAACAATAATAAATATTAGGTTTGATCCAAACCTGAAGGCAAAAACAAATGTATCTTGTGTTTTATAAAACTCCATGCAACCGACTGCATTTTTACCTGAAATCCAGACATGAACACAGTTCCAGCTCTGAATTCTTATGTAGGCATGACAGGATGCACAATGGAGCTACATTCCAAAATATGGCCCTAATATCCAGAAATTCAAGTGCATACACTATTATGTATAGTAGAAATGATGGTTATCAATGGTATAACTATTATGGGTGCGGGGTAAAGAGGCTGATACAGGGCCTGGAAGAGAGGTGGGGGGAGGGGGAAGAAGCTGTGGCAGCCCGCCCTGCACCCATGACTGGCAGTTGCAGAGCCATAACTAGAAATTTCAGTGCCAGGCAAAAAGGAAATTTGGTGCCCCCTGACCCTGGATTCCAATCAATATTAACCTTAAATAATAACTTGCTGGTGCCCCCTTAAGCTTTGCGCCCTGGGCAGCCGCCCCTATCGCACACCCCTAGTTACGGCCCTGGGCAGTTGAGACAGAGTTCAGCACAGTCTACAAGTGCTGGATGTTTAGAAATACATTGCCAAAAGCTGACAGCTTTCCTTTGTGGACAGGTGAAGTGAAGGGGGCTGCAGCTTACCGAGGACAGCACTAAGCTGCCAGCTCCTAGCAATGTAGTTATAATCAACTTATAATGCTTAGAATGCTGACTGCTGTCTAAGTTGACAGACTCTACCAGCTGTCTGTGCATGAGGTGACCACACTGTGTATGACCCAAATGAGGCGAGGAGGAAGTGTGCATGCCCCCTCATCCAGACCTGTGCCCCGCCTGCCAGACTCTACCAGCTGTCTGCGCATGTGGTGAGCACACTGTGTATGACCCAAATGAGGCGAGGAGGAAGTGCGCATGCCCCCTCATCCAGACCTGTGCCCCGCCTGCTCTGACTACTTCTGCCTCTGGTGATTATCCTATGTGCCTGAGCTTCATTGAAAATGCCAATGCAGTAAATATATACTCATAAAGTCAATTTAATTTAATTTAATTAAAACTTCAAGAGGAATTAAAAGAGATTTTAATTATTTTTTAACTCCAACATGCAAAACAACACATAAGCAGCATTCAGGTGTCTTTAGCATTGCATTCGGTAAGTTAAATCCTAACAATAGATTGTAGAGTGTCTGTCTTGTGTATGGATTGTGTTCATTTGCATTAGCACACCCATACTGTACATTGACTGTGTTTATTCGCCCGTCTTTCCCATGAAATGCCCTCCTAATACAAGCAGTTACAGTAGTAACTTCTTGTCTAGATGGCTGCAATTGCATATGTAAAGATGGTAGAGGGCATGATTAAATAGAAAAGTAAGGGCATGTTTTAGCCCTTGCATACTATAGGGTTTCTCTACCATCTGCATTTTACATGGGCACGATGCAGAAATCTTAAAGTAGAGCCCTGCTATCGTGGCACCTTGTATGTAAGGGAAGTGGTCTGCCTTTGCATGCTTTGGAGTTTAGATATAGCTTTGGATTTCCATTGCTGCTGCACCCTGAGCTCCAAGCACAGCAGATGTAGAGATCTTGATCCAGTCTCATGTGTTTATTCAATCTTACAAATGAAGGTGGAGGATCTACATGCCCGTCATTTTCCTACACTACACCCTGTTTTCTTGATTCTATTTTCTCACAAGTCATTTGTTTGAGATCTTCTTTGCTTATACAACCTTATTTACAGTATGCTATCTCTTTCCTGCTATTAGTATCTGTCCCTTGACATATACACATGCGCTGATTTTCCCTATTCTTAAGCTCTTTATCAAACTATCTTTCAATATCTTAGTTTACATGCTCCACTAAACTCTCTGAGAGACCTGTCTTACACACCTTTTACCATTTTATATTCTTTTGGTATCTTTTCTGTAAAAATTTTTTCCCAAACCTTAAAACTGAATGCGACAGGAAATTATGTGATCAATATGCTGCTGACAGCTCTATTCTATGCAGGTCTTCAAGGCACTATCTTTTACTGGTTCTCATCTTACTTATGAATTTGCCCTTTCAGTATTCTTAACTTGTGATCCAGTTCCCCTGTTTTTCCTTTATCGATTGAAATTCCACAAGGTTCAATCTCAAGTCCACTACTCTTCCAAGTTAGTTCCCAAAAAAGAATCTCTATGTAGACTATACCCAAATGTACCTAACATTTACTAATCTCTCAATAAGGGACCATTTAAAAAAACCATAATTTTAATAAATAATGCCTGAAAACTGTAGAATTTTTAGTGTTTGGTTTTCCTAATTGAATCTGTTCTTCCTTCTTTCCTGTTCTTTATGTGTTTGCCACATGTGGAGAAGTTGCAGCACAACTTTTGTTTAAGCTTTTGACTATAGGATATCTCTATTATATATTACAGGACATGAATACATTGAGCCCATAACAGTGTGGATTTAGGGGCATTCATTTGGTTATCGGACTGAAAAGCATCATGGAATTGAGTATACATGCATATATATGAGACTAAATGGAATGGTGTGTATAACAGGAAGTAAGCAGTAATTCCAGACATGTTTTAGCGCTCCTGATTGGACAAGGAAAGATTGCAGGTTAACTGGAATCATCATTATTGAAGTGGTGTGGGTATTTTCATAATCAATTTGTTCTGAGTCTTTGTTTAACTCTTAAGATTACCGTGTTATGGGTACAATTTTACAGGGTGCCAGGGCTTTACCAGTAAGGTTCATATTCAGTGGCTGTTTGTGGCACCGGAGATGGGAAAAACCTGTAGACCATTAAGAACCTTACTCCAAATCAGGTCTTTGCAGGAATAACACCCTAATTGAGGGCCAGGGGCAGATTGGGAAAATAAAGTGGCCCTGGAAAAAAATCTGGAAGAGGCCTCCTGTGGGCAGGACCAAATAAACTCTGGGAGGGGCTAACCAGAAAATAGACGGGGCAAGCACAGTTATATTAGTCCCTTAGTCCCTGCCCTAAATGGGCAGCACCCCAAGTATTTGTAGGTAAACTGTTAACTAGGTCTTGTATTGGAGCTACCAGTGAGTGTATACCGTATATGTGAGACCACCTTTACTGGAGCATTGTATGAGTTTATCCTTCTACCGTTTGTCTTTTCATCTACAAATTCAGTGTTTCTATATAGTACAGGACTGTCGTTGTTTTGTGTGTGTATATGTTTTATGGTATTATAATTTAATTTAATAAAGATATATTATCATATTGTATTAACTGGGGCAACTTTGATTATTTCATTTGTGCACTGCATTTAAGAGAGCACAGATTTGCGAGGAGAGTGTCAGGGGTTTTGGTGGGTGTTCCAGCTACGTGCGTGCGTTTATTTGGGTTCGCGTTTGCAAATGCATCTCTGAATATGGCCCGTATTCTCTTGATTATCCTATCCCTGTATCCCTTCTCTATCCCAGCATCCTCTCTCTGCATTCCCTCTAATCTCCCCATCCCTCTTCCCAGTCACTGCCCTGTCCCTGTATCCTTCTCTATTCCAGCCCCTTCTCTTTGCATTCCCTCTAATCTCCCCCATCCCCATCTCTCTAGCTCTCTAATTGTCACTGATTGACATTTCTGACCTCCCTATGGACAGCATAGTATAGCTGCTCATAGGTGGATCATAGACGTTAATCAGTGACAATCCTGCTATTGCACGCCACAACCCCTGCAGTGTAGTGCCGGCTGCCGCTAATATTTAGTTAAAGGAAGCCAGCGTTTCCACATTAATAAAAAAAAAGGATACATTGCATATTTCTCTCATTTGCATATGAATTTTCGCGCAATTTTTTTGGTCCCGATTCAGTTCCGTTATTTTCAGCGTTATTTTTTGGTCTATACCGAAAATTTTTTGTCCCTTTTACAATGCATTGCAAGTGCGAATTTTTGCGATTCAATTGCATTACACTCGCTAAAATTTGCGCATTATTTTACATCATTTTTTGAGCACCTCATCAAGGTGCGTATTATGAAATGTAGAGTGAAATTTATGAAAACTGTACAGCTCCTCTATATGATACTCCACATAAATATGAGTATCATATAGATATATCATCTACCACATCATACCACACATCTATTTGATACTCCACATAAATCTATGCAGCCTGCAACTCAAGTACACAGCAGATGGAAAAAAGAAAATGTGATTTTAATGGTTACATAATGCCACATTCTTGTTAAATAGCTGTTGGTTAAAAAATAAATAAAAAGTAGGAGAGAACATAAAAGTGAAAAATTACGCTGGCAGAAGTTTTAAAAAAAAACAATCAGAAAAAGTTATTTTCTATTATTCTCTTCAACATTAATACGTAATTACTGAGTTGCTGCAGTATAATTTTTGACATTCAAGTGCAGAAGGTCCTAAATAGATTATTACAGACATATGA
>WWET01000954.1:232269-243620 GCA_011038615.1 Limnodynastes dumerilii
GGGTTGTGCAATGTGTTTAGAAGGGTTCAAAACTATTCTCTAAAGAAAGAAAGCTGTAGTTGTTTACGCTCTAAGGCAATGAAAACATGAATTTACAGGAAAATATAAAAAATTACTATTTTATTTTACTCTACTCTAAAAAAAATAAACAACAACCACATAATGCACTAGGAAATGATTCCATATCTGTTTAATTTACTTTGCTAGACAACAAGCAGGCTCAAGGGTACTCTTTTACTGATTGAGTGCCCCCGATTTAGATATGACTGCAGTAAGTGAAAATTCTCTAACGTAAGGTAACCATTGTTACATCTGCATCTGAACAGGATTGAGTGCAGACCCTTACTGCACATTGACAATGGGCTGGATCCAGACCTACGTTCCCTTTACGTTTCAATCACTAGACACTCCCCTCGCTCGTACGTACTTTGGCCGTTTTACGCTTTCCAAACCCTACCTTACTTTTCAAAGCGTAACTACTGACGTACGCAAAGGCTTCACATACATAACTGTCTAAGCACGCCCATACTGTATGATTTAAATGCCTCACCCCGCCTACAAAGTGTAATTACGGGTGTCGTATGGCTGTCACGCCCCTTCATTCGTAGTTACGCTGTTGATACTAGGCTGGTATGTACGTTCAGAGTCACGTGGCATAACATCTGCGCAGTACATACAAAACAGCGGTTTTAAGTAATCGGTTAGCGTAAATACGCTACTGTACATAGCTGTGGATCTGGCCCTATGTGCCTCCACCCCATCCCTCTCTCTATACACCCCTCAGAATGCAAGCCACGGATGCCAGGGTTGCGCTATGATCTGAATGGGATGTCCATGTGTGCTATTCAGTTCTGAATAGCAAATCTCACAGAGAAACGTCACACCAACTGTCATACTCTCAGATCTGGATTAAGGCCACTGTGTTGCAGCATAGTCAACCTGTTAGATTTTCACATTATACATAAACACACGCACTTGGAAAATCATCAATCGTTAAGTTGTGCCTTTTCTTTACAAATAAGGCGGTGATGAAAATATCACTAACTGAAAAGTTAATTGGATACATAATTAGTTGATGAATTCTGAGTGTTATTATACTTAATTGCTAAAGTAGTAATGATTTTAAATAGGTCATTGTACCTTTTTATTCAATGGCCTTTACTATAAAAAAATAATTAAAATAGAAAACAAGTATTTGCTAAAATGATTCAATTCCAGATGAACACATTTGTGTGCAGTGTGGTCTCAAGACCAGGGAAATGCTATATTGATGGGGATGAAGGTTAAGAGGTAAAACATATGTATATTAATCTTGTTTCCCTTGCTTTACCAAAGGTCAACTGCATATAGTAATCTGACATCGGAAGATGTCTGAAACATCTGCATGTGGTGAATCCTAGGCTAAGATGCACAAATATTGGTAAAGCATGTGCTACGATGAGAAGCGTACTTAGGGTCATACCCCATACAGCAAGAAACACTTGCTTTTTCTAAAGATCAATGCATGTATCTTGTAATTTGTAACAACAGCTGGACCTGATTAAATTATCCCTACTCATTTTCAACTTGTCAGGGTTGTCAAATCTAAAGTAAGTTATGTGTGCTAGTGATAAGTATTACTTATATACCCCGACACTGCCTAAAACCTATGTGTTGTTTTTAAATATCAGTCAGAAAAAGCTTTACCTGAAATAAAAGTTTGGAATTATTTACCACTTGAAGATAATACCCGCTTTCCTGAGTTTGCACTGTATTATTTTTGTTAAAATAGCAAGTATAATCTCTTTACCGTCTCAAGTGAATTTAAGCTAAAGCTTTATTTTTTATGGATATATACTGTATCTACAAAGGGGAAATTAATAATGCTTTATATTCTATTTCCAGAATTCTTCCATAATATAGTTTTTAAATATCTCTAATCATGTCAAAGTATGTGTGCAATACTGATGGTCTTAGGAGGTTCCAATGGATGAATAACCTGATGTGTCCATATTGTGTAGTATGTAATTGCTTTATGATCCAGATGAAAATAGCCCATGACCCAATTTCTGGACCAACTGATTAATTGATATGTTAGTGTAGAAGTTTAATTTGTCTATAATGCTATTTACCATTAACCATACAATGGTTTGATTTTAAATGTATCTATCACTTTAGTAAATCTAAAAAAATTTCAGCTGTTTTTCTAGGGTGATGTGATGTAGATGGTACTCGGGTAGCAGTGGACCTGATTCAGACTTAAAAGTAAAGTCCGCGCAGAATTAGAGACGAACCTAAATACAGTATACACACGGAAGAGATCCGTAAGATTGGGCTGGATCCATACTTAAGTAAGTGCTTGAACTTAGTTACCACTGGGCTAAACCATGTTGATTGCAGGGGGAGTCAAGTTAATTGTATTCTTTGCATGCAGGGATATATCTTTGAATTGCACACAGATACTGATCAGCTTTACTATCACACTGTTATTTAGACTTTGGCTGGAAACCATCACCTCTCAACTCTAATACTGTTTGCAACAGATGAAATATGACTCCCCTGCAATCAACAAGGTTTAGCCAGCAATAACTAAGTTCAAGCACTTAATGAAGTCTGGATCCAGCCCATTGATTCAGAGATGGTACAAAATGAAGTTAACCCCACCCCCAGTTTCCTTATTGTGAATCACACAGAGGCCATGTAGGAACTTATAGTTCATCAGCATTCACTTAACCGCAACTAAACGCAAATGTTGTTTAACAACTCAAAATGTCTTTGTATTTACCACTACACTATTATGTAAATATTAAATGAATTATTTGTTTGCTAATATAATAATGCCATATTGTAAGTTTAACCCTTAATATTCCTTGGAGCAACGAGCAACCTGTGTAATGTATGCTAATTGCTATTTATATACGTTATTACAATTATGTTTTATTATAATTATAATTAATTGTAATCAACATTTTATACAGTGCATTATTTTTGTGTTATTTATAAAAAAAATATATAAAATAATGTAAATAGAAATGTTTTCTATAGTGTTAAAGGTCTAATGGCATTAAAAATATATATTCAACATGCATGGGCTAGAACAAGCCATACGTAAATCAACTTAATAGTGGTAGAAGGCTACCTTATCTTTTTCCGTGTGTATATACACTTCCACACAGCACTCACACTTATGATTAGACATCGGATTATATGCACTATCAAAATGCCAAAATATGCATGCAAATATGCACTAAAAAAGGGTGAAATATGCACAAAATATGCATCAAAATACTATTTATTATTAGAATTAACGTTTATTTTCACAATATATTTATATTTATATATATATTAATAATCAGTTGTAATTCTTGTGACAATATACAATTACATTGCAGGTATATGGGAAGCAGTACCTGGGTAATTTTTTATCCAAGATTCCATTAAAGTCTGGGTATTTTTTTCACTGGCGGCATTATTTCAACAAAAATAAGATTTTTGTAGGTTAACAAACACAGCGAGCAATTGAATGACAGACAATTGAATTGCGTGAAGCAACGAGTGCCGTACTCCCTTCCCCCCACGCGCGCCGCATCCCGCCAATGCTTTCGCCTAGCAGATCGGGTTCAGTGCGCTTGCCGAGTGCGTGTGAGGCGCACGCCACTGGCTGCGGCCGGCCACCGTTCCCTCCTAATACAACACGCCTAACACATTTAACTACTGAAATAAGCACTGTCAATGAAAAAGTACTAAAATATGCAATAACGCTATAAAAATAGCATTTTATGCATTTGCATATGCAAACATGCAAATGCATATAATCCTATGTCTACTTATGATACAGTCCTAACTCAAGAGAGATGCCCACACTGTACATTAATAGCCTGTGTGCAGCTCATTTACATGAGTCTTGCCCCTCTAGCCACGCATGCAGAACTCATTTCATGGCGATGCATGCATCAGTCCTAAGTCAGCTGTCTGTGTCTGTGAATCAGTCAACCATGGTTCAGTGGCGTACTTAACGTGGGTTTTGTAGGACTCGTGCCCTAGGCGCCAATGATGCCCATCTGATGGGCACCATCGGTGCCATCAAGGCATGAGTCCTACAATACTCACACTGACACCCACCTGTCCTGTCCCGCGCTGTCTGAAGCTGGAGGCGCTGGCTGCAGAGTTTATCAGTGTGACGCCGGTGTGACCTCAGGTCACATCAGCGTCACGCAGAGCAATGAGCGGCGCCGAGGAGTACAGCGGAGTAAAGGAGGGGATTATGCGGACTCTGGGAGAAACATGTGGGGGATTTTTGGGAGGCTGGGGAGACATGAGGGGATAATTTAAAGGCTGAGGGGAGACATGAAGGGGATTTTTTTGGAGGCTGGGAAGACATAAAGGGATTATTTGGAGGCTGGGGAGACATGAGGGGATTATTAGGAGGCTGGGGAGACATGAGGGGATTATTTGGAGGCTGGGGAGACATGAGGGGGATTATTTGGAGGCTGAGGGGGGACATGATTATTTGGAGGCTGGGGAGACAGGGGATTATTTGGAGGCTGAAGAGACATGAAGGGGATTATTTGGAGGCTGAAGAGACATGAGGGGGATTATTTGGAGGCTGGGGAGACATGAGGGGGATATTTGGAGGCTAAGGGGAGACATGAGGGAGATTATTTGGAGGCTGGGGAGACAGGGGATTATTTGGAGGCTGAAGAGACATGAAGGGGATTATTTGGAGGCTGAAGAGACATGAGGGGGATTATTTGGAGGCTGGGGAGACAGGGGGATTAGACAAAGAGGGGTATATACCGCACAGACGTATATTGGGTATAGTGCAAACTGTGATGAACCAATACAGAAAATACCCTACTATTGTTGCATGAGGGTGCTACCATGTGGCAATACAAACATAGAGAGATTTAGTCTGCAATGGCAACTAAAGAAGTATTACCATGATGGACAAACAAGGGTCACATTACTTAAAATATAACTTTTAATAATATTGTTGAAAATAGAGTTGAGCCAGCGATAAATATTGACAATGATTGCTAGTCACAATCAAATTCAAAATGCCACATGCATAAATACAATAAGCCCAACTGGTCATGAGATATGCATCTCATAGGATATTAACCAAAGGTGAATCATAAAGTGAATTAGGAAAAAATAGTAACAATGGGCCTGATCCAGACCTACGCTGGTGTGCGTAGCGTATTATCGCCGAACGTCCCACCGATGCACGGCAATAGGTACTCCCCTTGCTCGTACCTAGTTTAGCATCCATACGCTCGGCAAACCCTACTCTAACTTTTGTGTTCGTTCCCGCAGCCTTCCGTACGTTCATTGCGTATAAACGACGCTTAGCACGCCCATACTGTACAATTTATATAGCTCCCCCTGCCTACATTCCTTAACTCCAGCGTCCGTACTAACTTCATACTATAAACACGCCCCGTCGTCGGAAAATACGCAAACAATACGGACGCCAGAATCACCGCTACGAAAAGGTCTTTGGTACGACCGGAAGTTGTCACTATGCACATGCGCAGTGCGTTTTTTCTGCCGTTTTTACGCTTACGATCAGCGTTAGCTCGCATGCGAGCATAGGTTTGGATCAGGCCCAATGAGCCTGATCTAGACTCCTGCACGCACGGAAAGCGTGTCTGACTCAGATTCCTGTCTGCTGTATGTCAGGTGTGTAAGTTTTTAACTTTAACTTTTAACAGATTTTTCACTGAAGAATAGTCTCCTCTGTCAGGCTGTTATACCAACTTTACATAGCCATATCTATATGGGTACCGGGTGTGCAAAACAGGGGGCCCTATGGCATTCATCCTGCACCCAGGGTTAGACTCTGTCTATTCGCAAACCTTAAAAGGGGCAGGACTTACAGCGTTGTTAGGCTCCACCCTTTTTGAGGTCTGCAAATCGGGACAGTCCTGTCTTAAGTTAGGGGGAGGTGGCCAATGTACAAATCCTGCACAAGGGCCCACTTCTTAAAACGCCCCTGCAACTCTAAACTATTGAAGTAAGTGAAGTTAAACAAAAACATGACTGTTAGTCAGGGTTGCCGACTTTTTATAGCTTCCCTCCAGGATCTCCCAGAGGAAAGCCATAGATGCCTACAAGGAGGCAGGGCTTTATGATGCAATTTATGCAAATTGTGCCAAAAGCCCCGCCCTTAACTATTAATGTCCCTTTTTCTTAGCGTTACTAGGGATGGGGTGGGACTTGATTACGCAAATTGCGTCAAGTCCCACCCTCCCCCTAGTAACACTAGGAATACTAGTGTTGCTAGGCAGGGGGGAAGGACTTGAGGCTGTAATTTAATGAATCCATGGCCTCAAGCCCTCTGTGAGAGATTTGCAGGCTCTGCTGGGATACCAGGAGAACCGCGCTAATTTTGGGAGTCTCCTGGGTATTTTGGGACAGTCGTCAACCCTGCTGTTAATTCACACACAATTGCAAAGAAACATCCACATTTACATTTAAATATGACAAAAAAAACCTTTACACTTGCACACAGCAAACGGTTTCATACAAATTAAGATCAGCCATTCTACAAATGATTTTTTGAGCTTGAGCTCCTTTACTGCTCCTTTACATGGTGTTTAAAATACATAACTAAATAAATAAGCTGCAAAGCTGCTCTGAATCAGGCCACAGATGTTTTATGGTTTGAGAATCAGTGAAATGCAGGCAGCTCATGCCAAACTGCATGGCAAAACTGGAAGTAAAGGGCTCTATTTACAAAGTTAATTACACTCCATTTTAAAGCAATAATGCCTGTTTTCACTTGAAAACGCATTAAAATGAAGTGAATGATATTTACAAAATGGATTGCTGTGGAAAGCTGGTGTTCCTCTCAATGCGGGCCGGAACTTCCTAATATTAACTAAATGTCGGAACGGAGTTTCTCACTCCACTCCGAGAGTGAAAATAATAGCATCTGAAGATGTCATTGTTATTGTAAAAATTCCAGCGCTTTCCCTATTTAAACTTACCTGGTTGCGACGTCGCAGCTCTGAAGATTGAAAGAAGTCCCGGCACATACACATTGTTTTTTTCATTTCGGGTCATAGAAATTACTGCCATTGTACATGCACCAGGACTTCACTTGAAGGAGAGATCCTATGATGTTGGCGATGATCTTGCAGATTAGGTAGGGGCTGGCTGGCAAACTTTAGCCTGGGGGGCAAGCCCACAGCGGCGGCCCATAAGTTAATGACTTGTCCTTAGGGTAAACAATATTTCAGTAGTGATTCAGTCTATAGGAGGCCGCACCACCTTCGTGTGTTTTACGGCTGCCTCCCTGGTGGTCTAGCAAGGCCATATAGTTCATACTGATATCTAAAGAAAGCATGTCTTGCATGGAAAATGATTTAGTCCTACAGGCAATGTCAGACTAGGACATGGGGGGGGAGTCGGGGGATGGGGGGGGGGGGGCACCAACAGAATATTGTGATTGGGATCCATCACATAGTTAAAGGGTCAGGTTAGTTTTTACACTGTACCCTGCAAATATACTATGGCATCAGCAGACTGTTTCACCAGCTTAGTGTGACAAGCATGTATTATGCAATTATATCCCAGTAATAATGACACAGTAAGTATATATAGTATTGATATATACGTACAACACAGACAACATACTAGTGACCACCATACAAACATTACATATGCAACAGAAACAACAATTTCTCTGACTTTTATTTTAAAGATAGAATATCATGGTTGGTTACTCGTTAATTGCAAGAGTGCTAAACAAGCAACAATAATTTAACTATTTTTTTGGAAATCCATAATTGACTGGCATACATATAAATTAAGCTACAATTACAAATTGACATTTTGTTAATAATTTATTTGCCAATATTCATGTTTTATTAATTTGAAGAAACCATATGAAGTATGAAAAAAACATACTCAAAGGGCATTTGTATTAAAATACATATTATTTACTATGTATGACATTAAATATGCAAAGTGAAATAATTATGCTTTTGTCAAAAATTTTAACAAAAAGTCTTAACAATAAAATAATGTGTTTTTTTTTGTCAATAGTTTAAAAAGAAATAAAAGCTATTCAAAACCAAATAATGAGTTGCCGATCTACCTAGAGCTAGACTGAAATAAGCTAGATGATTTGTGCTATTTTCATGTGTTTTAATGTTTTTGCTAGAGAAATTTTATCTTATATTTGGAATATAGCCCAGAAAGGGGATTTGAAGACAATGCAATTCAGTGAAATACATTGATTAAGACAGTATTCTTTAAAATCCTTGTCTAAATAGTCTTAGCACTATACAAAATAACCCCTGCCTTCTCTGAGATTCTACTTTCTAAATACATTGTATTTTCTAAACATTTTCATCTTTTATTTAGACTTAAAAATTGCCATTGGTTGCCACTAGTTTTGTCTAATTCCTGCTAAAATATTTCTATTATGTTATTTTCACCAAGTCTTAGAGACAAAACCCTATCTCCTCATATTGGCTTTATTTCATCTCTTCTTAGCCTCTACTTGTTTTAATGTTTGCTAGCAGAAGAGACAGCCGAGTCAACTCAAAGAGATATTCTTTTTGTCAACTATTGATCCTCTGTTTCTGTTCTAAATCCAGCAGTATTGGCTTTTAGGATTACTATAATGCTGTAATCATTCCTGTTTAACATTCAGATTCATGGAGGACTTTAAGACGCTAACATCAAAAAAGCAAAAATGCCCTTGAAACAATCCATTTTTTATTCATTGAAATATCATTTCTTATGAGCTGTTTTATTTTACAAATCTTTTCCTTTTGATTAAATGACAAAAATGTAGTGTTAGAATATGTGCGTTGAAGTTTTATAGTAATAGGAGCTCAGTTGGAAAGAAGTTATAATTATGGTAATTGCAAGATTACATCAATCTTTTTCAGTGTTGGATATTATCTCTATTGGGTGAATCCTTTCCTCACCTTTTCTCTCACCATTTCTACATTTTACTGTCATATATTACTACTATATACCATTATATATAGCATTTCTATAGTATAAATGTAAGCAATATGTTTCTGGAAAACAAACAAAATCCAAGAAATATTACAATTAATTTCACCAGGTTACACAGTTTTGAAAAATGTTTAAAGTGTTCATAAAAGGTTAAAAAATATTTCATATTGTGTTTGTACAAGGTGATTTAAGTTCTAAGGTCTCCTATTTCTTTCCTTGAGAATGGTAGCAGGTAGAGCTTGGGGTGTGTTTTAAAAAATGTAGGCATTTTATACAGTTGTGAGAAGCAGATGGCAGCATTTTAAACACTAAAAATATTTTAAAACAACATTTATGTTCCAAGAGCAGCATGTTATCATCTGTTTTCCCTATCTGCGTGGGTTTAAAACCCATTGACATTTATCATCGGTTGAGCGAAATATGCAGGGAAGGTGCAATGGGTGTAAAAAAATCTACGTTCATGGGTGAAAAAGTTCGAAGAAGCCGAACATGATTTGAGAATGATTCAAAGCAACCATGACTATCTGTTGATCTTTCAATATGTTTATACTACTGGAAGAGGTGGCTATATGGGAGTGCTGATCATCCGTGAAAGAGATCACATCTAAACTTAGCATTTCTGCAAGTTTGTGCATACTATCCTGCTTGAAGACCTAAAAATGCAGAAAGTTTCCTCAAGAGGAATGCTTCAAAAGTGATGACAACATGAATGGTGATTTCCTTTTATCAGTTTTCCCATGAATGAGACATTGATGATGCCGTTTTTAATCCTGAAACAAAATGGGCGTTGGCACAAGTGAAAGCACAAGTAGAAGCACGGTAACTTAACGTCAGCGAAAAAATTCGGGTTACCGTCAGACTCGAGAAAATTATGGAGGCCATGTTTTGGGACAGCGAGGGTGTCATACTTACCCACTGCATCCCCAAGGGTAAGATTGTGACAGCTCCCAAGAAGTTTTGCAGAAGAAATTTGTTCCAGCTTTGCCACAAAAGTCTGTTCCTATTCTCTTCCATCACGAGAATATTCCTGCTCATCGAGGGAGGGCCCCCTTCAACAGCAATTTCTCAGTGACAACAACTTTGAGGTGATTGATTACTTATGCGCATAGGCGTGCGCAGCCTATTTTAATAGGGTGTGCACCACTGGAGGGGCGGACCCATTGGGTGTGTCCATCGTCGACTATTGGGCGTGTCCATCATCGCCTATTGGGTGTATCTATCTCCCCCTTATTGGGCCTCAATGCAAGCTAAATAATATAGGGAATTTGGTTAATTAGAGTGTACAGTGTGGGCAGGCACCCAGGCAGATGATAATTAATCACAAAACCTGTAAGCCTGGGACAACACTGGCACCTGAAAGTTGCCCTCTTTACATTTCAGCAGATATATATGTTTTTCCTTTTAGGTGAATGGCTGTCAAAGAAGAGTTGGTAGGCAGGGGCAGACTTACTTAGAATTCTTTCCATTCTGTAATTACAGTGCATCCGGAAAGTATTCACAGCGCTTCACTTTTTCCACATTTTGTTATGTTACAGCTTTATTTCAAAAGAGAATAAATTCATTTATTCCCCTCAAAATTCTCAATACCCCAATGACAAGGTGAAAAAGTTTTTTTGAGATTTGTGAAAATATATTAAAAGAAAACAACTAAGTAGGCCGGGGTTACTTAGAATTCTTTCCATTCTGTAATTACAGTGCATCCGGAAAGTATTCACAGCGCTTCACTTTTTCCACATTTTGTTATGTTACAGCTTTATTTCAAAAGAGAATAAATTCATTTATTCCCCTCAAATCAAAAAATACCCCAATGACAAGGTGAAAAAGTTTTTTTGAGATTTGTGAAAATATATTAAAAGAAAACAACTAAGAACTCACATGTATGTAAGTATTCACAGCCTTTGCTCCTTAGAATAAAGCACATGGCAGCCGCCTGGTGTTTGCCAAAATGGACCTGGACTCAGACCATGAGAAACAAAATTCTCTGGTCTGATGAGATAAAGATAAAACTCTTTGGTGTGAATGTCAGGTGTTATGTTTGGAGCCAACCAGGCACCGCTCCTAACTAGGCCAATACCATCCCTACAGTGAAGCCTGGTGGGGGCAGCATCATGCTGTGGGGATGAGAACTTGGAGACAGTCAGGATAGAGGGAAAGATAAATGCAGCAATGTAGAGAGACATACTGGATAAAAACCTGTTCCAGAGTGCTCCTGACCTCAGACTGGGGAGACTGAAAAATAAACCGATCCATTTTTTGATATTGATAGAATTTTATTTTTTATATAAACTGCCACTTTATGGCCAGGGAGCAATAGAACGTGCAAGGCACGTGTTGCCAAAATTAAAGTTTAATATAAACTGCCACTTATGGGCAGGGAGCAATAGAATGTGAAG
>WWET01000954.1:261185-281378 GCA_011038615.1 Limnodynastes dumerilii
GGGGGGATATGATAGAAGCTTTCAAATATATCATAGGGTGATAGATAAGTGGAATAGCCTCCCATCTGAGGTGGTTGAGGCTAACACAGTAGAACAGTGTAAACATGCTTGGGATAAATATATGGATATCCTACATCTCAAACTAAATTGAAGGTATATAGGGTCTAGGGTCAGTACAGTTTTAAGTAAACAACTGGGCAGACTGAATGGGCCATTTGGCTCTTATCTGCTGTCACTTTCTATGTTTCTATAATATTGTTCATTTAAAAACTTGTATTGTGTAAGGGGCTTTAAAGAACAATTGCTATTAGGTTGCTTTCAACAACATTTTTTTTCTGTTACTTTTTTTTTGCACATGGTCTTTATTGTTTCCTTTTTTTCTGTGGCATTTACACCAATCTTGTACATATATATAGATTCTGTATCTCTTTAGATTACTATATTCCAGAGCTAAATTCTCCAGCTAGATGGCTATTGGCTAAGATTTGTGATTTTCTTTATACCTCTCTCACAGCCTTATCATATTTGACCCTATGATTAACCTTAGTGATTCTCACTTACTATCTATTTCTGCAGCAGTCTGCCTTTATTATTTATCCCAATGACTGGTCCCTGTACCACAGATTGGGATTTTTATCCATGCAATCTTTCAGCCATTATTTTATGTATTCCGCAATACAGCAGCTGAACTCATAGGTCTATTGGACCAAATTCCATTGAAACGTTGTGCTCTATTTGCTGCAATTTAATAGGAAAATATGTTTGAACTAGGAACCACTTTGTGGTTGGATTTTACATGGCAAGTGGAACTGATCGGTTAATTTCAGAAAGTGACAGCTTGTTTGTAGGTATCCCAGTCTAACAGATAGGGTATTACATACAAATAATGAGATTTATCTCTAGTGTTTGAATTCTGTCTTTCACTTATATATGGTATAACCACACAAAATGGAGGTTGCTCAAATTAAAGTTAATATAGATTAGGTGCAAGCAAGGTATGGGAAGGTAAGGGGAGTTTACACAGATACTAAAAAGACAATTTACTGTCAACAAACCATAACATTCTGGGGCTGATTCAGAGCTGCACTTTTTTTTAGGTGCAAGTGTAGACCTGAGCAATACCATGTTGAACTGCAAGGGGAGGTAAATTTAAATTGTGAAAGCAAAATTATATTTAAGAGGTGAAATTTCTTAGCTCAACTCTGTTTCGTAGATTAAACATAAAGCTTTGCAATATTTGAGTTCAGCGTGCAAAAGCATGTAAAAGATTTAAGATGAATTAGCACCCCGTACTTTGCAAAATGGTATAGCTGAGCTGTACACTTACACCTGATTTACTCTTACTCCCAAACTCTGAATCCAGGCCTCTATCTTTAAAATAAAAGTCAGAGAAAATTGTTGGCCTCCAGCCACTTACAAGTTTTCTCTGTTTTGGTGGTCCTAACTCTAAAATCTCTGTTAAAAAAATTAAATAAATAAAGTCTTGGCCGACAGGACATACTGTCGCTAGTAGAACTACAGGCACAAGCATGCCCATGAATAACAAGGCATGCTAGCGCTTGTAGAACTACTATCGCCAGCATGCCTTGGCCCAAATAGCTACACATGCCAATATTTTATAAAAAAAAACATACAGTGACCTCCCCCCAAAAAATAAGAAATCCTCCACATGCCTTACAAAAAGAAAAGTAAAAAAAATGGCAATACCTGTCCCCTTCTTTAAAAAAAACACACATCCCACATAAATAATGTTTAAAAATGTACACGTGCCCCCCAAAAATCATAAGAAATAAAAAAAATCACACCACATGTGCCCCTCTCTAAATAAAAACATATGCCCCAAGTACCCCTCTATAAATAAAAACATATGCCCAAAGTGGCCCTATATGACTAAATAACAGAACAAGTGTCCCTCTAAAAATATAAAAAACAAAAAAAAATGCCCATAAAAAAATAGAAACATACTTACCTGATCTGATGGGGGTCCAGTCTTGTAAGCTTTTAATCCGTGGGGGGTGTCTTGGCAAAAAAACAAACCCTATGGAAGCAGGACATCCCGGCGCTAATGACAGTTCTACTGTCATTGGGGTATATATATACCCTCTGCCAGCCTGGGATTTTTTCAAAGTATCACAATAAAAATCGATATTTAGCGTCGTAGGTTGTCACAACAACCCAAGTCAGCACACCAGAAAAAAATGTATATGTATATATATATATATATATAAGATTACACACCCCTATTTGATATATAGATATAATCTATCTATATATCATGTGCAATACACACTGAATTAATCCCCCTCCTCCTATCCTATTATTATGTTAAGCTTCCCTCTACTTTAGCTCATACTATTCTATTGTATGCATTCACACCTCATTCACACTCTATTTATAACCTATTAACCCTTTATTACCTTCCCTCCCTCCCTTTCACACCTCATATACTTTACATGGCCTTTATCTTCTCCCCCACTGCTCTGCTGACACCTTCAAGGGGAAAAACAAGCTCAAAAACCACAACCCGCGGCAAGCAAAAAAAGCTGTGACTACAGAAAATCACAAGCCCAATTCCGCTTGTTATAAACGGACTTGGCAACTATGGAGCTCAACCCCCGGCAAAGGTCCCCAAGTCTCCTAAACAGCTACTCTGAGATAGCAAACCCCTCTCAGCTGACATCCCAGACACACTTTAAAACAAACACATAAAATGGAGGTTGCTCAAATCAATTTATAAGTTAATATAGAGCAGGTGATGCAAGGTAAGGGGAATTTACACAGATACAAAATAGACATCCCAGGAGTCTTTCAATTACCCAGTAACAATTCTATCAATTCTATCTTTAAAATTAATTTCCGAGAGATTTGCTACATACATTTGCATGTATATGATAAGCCACCAGCCACTTACAAGGCTTCTCTGTTTTGGTGGAAAAAGTAATAATATCGATTCAAAAAGCTAGTGGTAATTGTAACTAGTGTAGTGTAGTAAATTGAATTACCACCACTTGTTATCTATGATGATAAATTAAACAACATGTAAACAGTGTGAGAGAGAGATTACCATAGAGCCGAAAGTAGTTAGAAAATTTACTGTAAACTAAGATTAGATATTTTAAAAGGAAACTTTGTAGTTATTAATTCTTAGAACTGAATTCAAACATACAATTCCGCTAGGCTCTGATATCCAAGCATAGTGGCAGCAGGTATATCCAGACATATGAGTAAGGAGGAACACTTCCTTAAGACTTCTGTGCCATCCTCACTTAAAATGAAAATGACTATGCTGTCTGGATAGTACAAAAGGTGCTTAGCACACCTTTGCACATTGCACTATTTTCATACCTATCCTTCTACCACATAGTTCAGATGCCTTCGACTCTTTTGCTATCAGAAATGCTTCCATACTGGAAATGTGGGGCTGAATCCAGACTTGAAATTAGTTACTCTTGGGCTAAACCATGTTGATTGCAGGGAGAGTCAAGTTAATTGTATTCTTTGCATGCAGGGATATATCTTTGAATTGCTTACTGCACACAGATACTGACCAGCTTTACTATCACACTGTTATTTAGACTTGGGATAGGAAACATCACCTCTCAACTATAATACTGATTGCAACAGATGAAATATGGCTCCCCTGCAATCAACATGGTTTAGCCCAGAAGTAACTAATTTCAAGCACTTACTTAAGTCTGGATCCAGCCCGTGATCAGTAAATCTCTGCTTTTGCTTACGTCTGGATCCCGTCCTTAGTGCATATTCCATAGGGCTTACAATTTACAGGCTGCCAAGATATAATTTGTTTTGTAAACTGGTCAAATAGAAAAGAGTCTTCTTGTTCTTTATCGTGACTGTATAACTGTACCCTGCAATACCTTTCCAAGGAATAGATGCATAGTGCTATATTTTAATTGTGCCTATAGGAAAACAAGAGTGATGCCAAAGTGCTGAGTAGTAGTCTGTATTAAATGTTTTGTCTACTGTCTATTGTTAATGTCATCTGTGGTACTTAAATATGAAAAAATATTTTATATATCACCATTATAAATAATTTTAATATTAAACAAAAAAAAACAGATTAATTAAATTAACATTGACATAAAAATTATTTTATTGATATAGAGGCTATGGACCAGATTCAGAGATTAAAAATATAAGAGAAAAGTTACTCCTGGGCAAAACCATGTTGATTTCAGGGGGAGTCATGAAAATTGTATTCATTACATAAAGAGATATATCTTTGATTTGCTTACTGCACACAGATAGTGACAAGCTTTACTTTTACACTGTTATTTAGACTTGGGATAAGAAATGCCACCTCTCAACTCTAATACTGTTTGCAACAGATGAAATTTGACTCCCCCTGAAATCAACATGGTTTAGCCCAGGAGTAACTTTCCTCTCTTATTTTCCATCTCTGAATCTGGTCCTATATATATACAACACCATTTTTTATACTGGTAATCTCCAGTCACTTTTACCCAGGGTTGCCTAACTTCTCCTGGAAGGAAGCCATTGATGCCTGCAAGGAAGGCATCATTAAGCCCCGCCCCCTGTCAATCACTATTGTGATCACTAGTGTTCTAGGGGGTGGGCGGGGATTGATTACATAATCAAGTCCCATCCATCCCTAGTAACTATAGGGATTATAATAGAGTTTATAAAGGAGTCGGGGCTTGCAGGAGATTTGCCGGCTCTCCCGGGATACCGGGCGGACTTCCCAAGTTTCAGGAGTCTCCCGGATATTTTGGGAGAGTCGGCAACCCTGCTTTTACCATGAAATACCTAATGCTATTTAGGGTTCTACTCTAAAGGACTTGGCCCTATGTTGGTACAGTCTGTGTTTCTGAAGCTAAAGGAAGGGGAGAGGAGAAAGGGGGATTGCATTCCTGGCAATTTCCCAGATTTGTGTACAATTTAGTTTAAAAACTGCTGCAAATAGCTGCACATTACCTGTAATTAGCCTCCAAATTCCAGATAATATTTTTTCCAAACTATCCAATAAGTGAATGCTTAATAGTTTCTAATAGAACTGATCATGTATTTCATGTGTAGTTAAGGAAAAAATCATGTCGGTTTTATGAGTAGGCTATTTTTTCCTGCTAAGGTTAATGCATCATTACTTTCAGATGCTACAGTTACATTTGCTGTATTTAGATTTGTGTTAGAGGTTTTACTGCACAGTGGGAAATAAAATGTAAATAAATGATGGAAGCAAAACTACATGCTTCTGTTGCTTTACCAGCTTGCAAACATACTAATGTTGCCCTCTATGTATAACTTTCCATTTTCATTGCCCTTCTGCTTACATTACTATACTATATAGAACTATAGATTATTTCTATGGATGGACAATTTATCTTTAGTATTTTATATACTTAACGTGCCAGGATTGATTTAGTGAGCTGCTAAATTGGATACATCTGCCCAGCACCTTCATTCTGCTTCATTGCTGCTTATAGAACTAGCTGCACAAGTCAAATGTATGTATTCTCTGTTATGGATCTGTTGCTTAGTTCCTGTATATAGCATTTAGAAAATAAATATAAAATTTTACTTGAAAAGTGCTTATTTGAACTCTGTACCTATTTTTAGATACTCCTTCAGTTTTCCACTCTCACCTAGGTTACTATATATATATATATATATATATATATATATATAGTAAAACAATGCATATATCAACAGAGATTTCTTTAATCTCTGGGGATGGATGGGTTTAATTATTTCTTTCTGACTTTACTGTTCATGCTCCAGATGGGCGTGTTTATATTATTTTTTTCTGCCTGGCCTCGCTCTGAATGGCCATTCCTCTAAGCTCCTGGATAAGTTGAAGGTTGCCAAGATAACTTTCATTTTCAGGTTGCTTAGTCGCTCTCAAAATGTCCTCTTTGATACGAAAAAAGTGGACTTTCAGAAGAGTATCCTTAGGGACACTAAATCCTCCACAGACTTATTTGAAATGTTCAGTTTGGGTGTTAAAATCAGAAAGTCCACGGTGCAAGATTCTCCCAGTACAAAGTCTGACTGCAGATTCAGTAGGGGCATACACTGTATAGGTTACCTGATAGTCTTCTCGTGCAGAGCTGCAGAATTGGATCCTCTCTAAAAGGAGCAGATCGTCAGGTGAGTTATGAATACTGCAGATGTTTTGCAGGGCTTTCCTCGTGGCAGGGCCTTGGATCATACAGGCAGCAGCATGGAGGTCTCGGTGGGCAGTTCAAAGCTGCTGACCACATGCTGTAGATGAGTTTGGTAAAGGTTAGGTACAGCAGAATGCCACTTATTATGATTTAAAGTGCTTTTAGCCATCACGGCCAGAGCTGCATTATGCAGAAGCGTGTCACGTCACCATCCAGGCCACAACTCCCAATTTAAGTGATTGTAAAGTAAAGTGAGTTTTATGAAAAAACTATAACAACCAGTGTCTTTCATATCTGCCCTATCAGTCCACCATCTCTGAAAGACATTCTTCTTGAATAGGTTCCTATGGTAAACACCACTGGTTGTAAGTTCTCTAAACTCAAGATATTTACAAATACTAAAAGGCGGCACAATTCTGGCACATTACTTTTGATAAGAAAAGCTCACCACTCACTGGAAACACAAATAATACACCAGGAGAGAATGGGGCACTCAGGAGTGAAAAGCACAGCAAAAACTGGCAGCAAACAAACAAGGCAGGGGTAGCAGAGACTCTATAACCAGCAGCATGTTAGTATAGCTGTCGGTTCTATATAAAGACATTAGCTGTCATGTCCCCTCTTCTCAGAGGTTAGCATCCGGTTGCTAGGTTACAGTCAAGATGCATGGATGGAAGATGTCGGCACTCAGATCCCGATGCATGAGCATGTGGCAATGAAGTCCTTGCTACCCACACGCATGGATATCGACAGTGGGGAACAAAGGAGCAGGTCAGCAGTTTATACACTGCTGCGATTAACAGCTTTCTAGGCCACTTCGAAATCCTTGAGGTTATCAGCTTGATTGTCGTCAATCTGTAGCTTCTTCCCACCTTACATATCCCCAACTTTTTCCATGTGGCTCTGCTGAAGCCTTTTCACTACCTTTTACAATCCTTCACCACCAGTTTTGGTTCAAAATCAAGCACACTACCAGGTCAATGAAGTTCTGGACTCCCAAAAATCCAGGTAACCTTCAGTACCTTATTGACTGGAATGGTTACAGACCTGAAGAACAAGCTTGGGTCAAGGCTGCTGATGTCCATGCTCCTCAGATCATAAAAACCTTCCATAAGATGTTCCCTACCAAAAGTCAGTAGGGAGTTCAGAGTCCACCCTTTTGAGGTGGTGGTAGGGTTACTGTAACTGCTGTGATTATCTCATGTGTTTTGTTACCCTCTTTGCCTCGATCACATGACCTTCTCTCTGCTACTTCACACTTCCTGGTCTGTTTCTGTGCAACTGTTCTAATCACTCACTCACCTCATTGCCAGATGTGTCTTTTCTCTATTTAAACCTTATTCTTAACTCTCACTTTGTCAGATCAACGGGTAATCTTAGCCTGCTGACTCTGTGTCCTTGAGCCTGCTTATGTGGCCTGACTCTCTGAACAGTTTTGCTTCTTGTACCCTGTTTATCTTTTGTGCCCTGTTCCTGTGTTCTTGTATTACTGTCCCCCAAAAGTTCTCTTGTTCAGTAATCCTCATACGTTTGTTTTTACTACACCTGGTTCTGCGCTTGCTGCTCTCAGATAGCAGCGCTAGCCATAGGATCATGACCTGCAGCCAGGTCCATCCCCACCAAAAGAGGCTCTGGTGAATTCCAGGCCTTAGGTTAAACGCCATGCATCTGGTCAAGCGTATACCATTTGTGGGTCTTTGTGTGAAGCGTAACACAGGGAGATTGTGATAGCACTATTAAGTTACTACACCAAAGTGGTGTGCCCTGAATCACCAATGGGGTGTGTCCTGTGAATAGTTCTACCCGTGGATGTGTCTAGCCCTGCCAGAAAAACCTATTTCTCAATAAAAATGTCAGCATTAGTAAATAATATTGTCAGCATCTATTAGTCTGTGAATAGGAGATTCTCTGATGTCAAATTTATAGAAAAGCTCAAAAGTAGGTGACACTGCAGTTTATTAATGAAAAACTAAATTGTATTTTTCATTTCTGTCTTCATTTCTTAAGTCATGTTGTTTTAGTTAACTGCCAGTCTTTGATTACATCTTGACCTCCATGAAAATGGCCACCCCCATAGGCCTCAATAAAAATAAAGCTGCATCAGGGAGATTGCCAAGCACTTCAGGATTCAGGGAGATCACTCAATTGTCATGAAGTCTTCTTAAAATTCAGAGAAAGTTGGCAATAATAATATAAATAAAACATGATGATTATGATTTTGATAATAATAATAATAATAATAATAATAATAATAATAATAATAATAATAATGTGAGTGCATGGGAGGCCAATTCCCTTCCTCACACAGATTTCTACATTAAGACTTCTGATCCATACCAACTTAAAATGGCGACAGATTGTAAGTCTGGATTTGGTGGTGGGCACATGGTGCACCCATACTGTACAATTTCAGTATCATTGGTATTACAATGTACAGTATAAGCTGTATGTAAAAAGAGCCAAACTTCCAAATTGCAGTCTTTTCGCATTTGCACGACATGGAAATCTTAGGGCAGGGTATAGCTATTGGAAGTCTGTGGATGTGAGGGGAGTGGTTAATGGACTGATGAAATGGATGCAAGCTAATAAATGCATATCCAATCAATTTTGAAGGGTGGTAATAGACAGACTGGGTGGGTAAGAGGGCCCTGCCATAATCTTACACTGTATAGGATTTTCTGATCCTAGAGATCGATTAACCAAAACTGCCTGATCAGTGGAGATTATTTTAAGTTAAATGAATAAACTTTTCACCTAATTTAACATGTTATCATTGTTTCAAAATACATTTTCTGTATTTATACTATAAATCATTACTTTAACTTAACAGTTTTACCAGCTATAGCCCAGTTGCCTTTCAACCAAATGTTGCACATTTTGTATAATAGACAGTCACACTCTGTGATTTATTTCTACACCAACTGTCAGCTATTTCTATAATTTGACATTTTACAAATACTAAATGGTAAAATATTAGCCAAGTAAAAAGCATTAGAATGTATAGATGAAAATGTTATTGCAGTTTGCTTAAAATCCAAGCACAATTCTCTAATAAAAAAGGACCCGCATCAGAGAGGAATGTTCTGCATTTCAAATCTGGTTTTCCCCTGGAGAAACAGTAGGTTTTATGCAATGCAAAGACTAAACTTTCTGTACATGTTGAAACAGTAATCCTTCTTGGGATTTAGAAAAGATTTTCACAGATGGACTGTGTTAGCTATCAAATTTTAAACAGGTCTCAGATGGAGAGTATGCCTGGCCTGAATAAATGTATATTTAGAATCTAATTTTCTAAGCACAAAAACTACGTTCAGAACTTGATGGTGTTAATCTAGGTTTTCTGAGACATCACCAAACAGGGGTTCAACAAGTTCCACAAAAAATATAAATCCTTAATTAGGAATACCTGCATAGACAGCTCAATAAAGCCCCTGACAATAAAAGAAAGGGAAACTATTGAACTATAAATGAAGGATGAAATAATCTATAAATATCATAATTTAAAATCTTTATCAGTAGATTGTTTTGTTAACGATATTGTATATTAAATTTATTATAACTTTCATGATATAATAATTTAAGCTTACTATGCATGGTTATATATGCCAAGTTTCATTGTATGGTCAAGAGTCTGGGGTTGTACATGTCTGCCTATTTCCTAGGTGAAAGACAGGTGATGTAAGACAGGAGGGAGAAACTGCACGCGCACACACCAGATCTTGATCCTGAATGGCTGCTGTTGTAAAACATTGTAAGGTTCTCTCACCAATCTGGTGAGAGCGCCTTAAAATGTTTTATAGAGGTGGCCAAGTACTTTTGCTGTGCCTGTCACATCGTATGACAGACAAGCTGAAGTAGCAAGCAGCAGTGGCGCTGATCCCCCCCTCCCATACCATATACTTACTGAATGACGCTGAAGTGACTGGAATGGTGGATACAGGCAAGAGGGGGCATATTGGAAGGCTGGAGACTAGGGCACTGACTTCATTCTATAGTAGTGACTGTCAATAAGGAGAAGGTTCTGGCAGAATGTTGCAGAGCCCATTGATAGAACATTGGGGTAAAAAGTGTTAGGAAAAATGTGAAGGAGAGAGGGAAAAGATGCTTTAGAACTTCAGCATAAAATATCAATTTATTAACAGCTTTTAGATAGGGCCAGCACATTACATTTTGTAAATTTACTATTAATGTTATATTGTAAGAGAGGCTGCAGCAGACCCTTCCTCACCTTTTATTGCATATGACTGAGAATCTCCCATATTTGTGTATTAGTGCTAAATAAAACCCAGACTATAGCAAAATGCATTGTGTTCTCCTAAATCATATATTAATTACAAAACATTTGCTTATCTCCTATCCATAATAGCATTATATTTTAATAACACAATTCATAGTTAAGAGTAATATAATTAAATAAAGTGACAATTATAACCTTTCCAAAGGCTGCAAAGCTGATACAAAGTTCCAGAATAATACGAGGTATGTCTATAAAATAATGAGACTGTGATTCCACCTAGTAAATAAAGCAGTCATATCCGGTTATAACTGCATACGTAGTGACCTTGAACATGTGGCAGAATGGGTTTCAGAAGGCACAACAGTTACCAGCATTATTATAAGGAAGTTTTAAAAAAGCTGAGAGAAAGAGTCAGAAAGAAACGGCCGCAACTGTGGAAAAATGGTTTCATTCTTCACCAGGAGAATGCACCTGCTCACATAGCACTTTCTGTGAAGCAGTTTTTGACCAACAATCACAGTACTACACTTGAACATCCTCTATATTCACCCAATTAAGCACATTGTGACTTTTATATTTTCCCAAAAGTTAAATCAGTGCTTAAAGGGACACTTTGAATCAGTTGAAGAAAACGGCAGATACGTTGAAACAACTGACAGAAATTGATTTGCTCCATGTATTACTGAAAATGGGGAGTATATTGAAGGGGACAAGCATTACATTTGTAATACCAATAAATAAAAGTGAGTTATTTAATCAGTCTCGTTATTTAATAGACATACCTCGTATAGGTTTAATAACCCTGCCCTATGCATACTGCAATGTCCTGCAATATGCTATCATAATGCAGCATACTATTGTATTTAAGAAAAGTTTCATGGTTCCCAGGTATAAGATCCTTGTATTTCCATTGCTTTAGTAACTATGCAAAGTAATAGACATATTGCATGTAGTATCATATCTTTACTGCATATTGTACTGGACAACTGCCCCTAAGATGCATTATATTGATGTCCTTTTCCAGTCTTCTGTTCTTTTCTCCTTCTTTCATACAATATATCCTGTGTGTGCAAACGCAAAGGCACTAGTTACACTTAACTCTCAGTGATGTCATGATCAGGTCCTGTTTTACGTCCAAGTACTGTTGTATGACATTTTTTGTCAACTGCCGCAACTTGCTTTGCACCATCCAGACCTGCAGGGGTTCATATCTGTTTTGCCTTGATTGCCCCAGATGCTATGACAAAGAAGTTTGGGCTCAGTCCAGAATGAGTAAGGATAAACCAATTCCGTACGTCATATATAGGAATCACCTATCTGTGTGTACTGCATATGTGTAGTAAAATAAATTCTGCAGCGGACAGTATCTGTCCATTATAGAATTCTATGCAGACTTTAGTGTATGCAAGGAGGGCCGGCCCACTCTCCATGTGTATGAGGTATGCATGCTGGGTGGAATTAGGTATTTAAATGATACAGTAATGGCTTAGTACGATGCAGTATTCTGCACCCAATGATTTTCGTGCTGAATACTTAACAGGGCCGCCCTCATCAAATGTGGGGCCGGGACCCTGTTGCGGGGCATCATTGGTGATGTCATATAGGGATGGGGCCCGGCAGACACGCTTTAACAGCGGCCGGTGCGCAGGAAAGAACTTCCCTGTGCTTTGACCAGCTACTAAATAGCGCTGAGCAGCAATTATCGGTGGTAGGATACCGCCAATACCTGCTGCTACAGAGGTAGGTAAGTATCTGATTTAATGAGCCATTCACAGTTTCACTGTACTGACATGTGCATGCTTAATCATTAAGACAAGCATATACTTACTGGCAGGATCAACCAGGGAGCGCCGGGATGTCCTTTTTTCGGAATTAGGAACTTCTACCCGGGGACTGCAACCGATTCCTGCCATAATAAATCCGCATAGTCACCAAATCTGACTGACCTTGTGGTTTTCCACTTAACAATTGATTGTTACATTCTTTACAAAAATATGCTTGTGCACTGAGTAATATTATAATGAAGGCTATGTAATAATATATAAGATAAAAGACCTTTTGGCACTAAGATGGAGAACAGCAGCTGTTATGGGAGATTCTTCCTCTCTCCCTGGCAAAGAACAAAGTAAAAAAATATGTAAACAGCGCTAGAAAGAATTCTACTTAAATATATTAAAAACAATCAATGACTGGTGCTGATGAAAAAACATATATAATTGGCAACCTGATCAGGTTGCCGTTTATATATGTTTTTTTCATCAGCACCAGCCATTGATTGTTTTTTATATATTTAATAGAATTCTATGTAATAATATGTAAAGAAAATAATGTTGTTCAATAAGTACAGAAAGATGAGAAGGGTGAAGAAAGATGTGGAGAGAAGAGAAATATTAAGAGGATGACAAATTGTCTTATTAACTAGTTTTGTACTTTAGCCACAGGGGGTTGTACTATATAGTCTTTTTCTGTCATCTTTCGTTGTAAATCTTTTTGATCAATGACCAGTTATATGAATTATTGATGAGCAGAAAGAAGAAAACACCACTTGTAAAAATAGTTCACTTGACTTATTATTATGAATTTGTTGGCAAAATTATCTGATTGTTTGGTGAAATATGACTATAAATGTACACTAAAAACTCAGAAAGAAAATGTACCAAATTATTAGCAGTGTTGATACTACAAACAGACAAAATATTACAAGGGGTACATTATAATGGGTAGGAATTTCCCACCAGATGGTTCACCAGTAAGTTATGGGACATATTGTCTGTTAATTGCATAGTCAACAAAATATTTGATATTTTGTACTGGCATGTAAGCCTATATTAAGATCACTGGCAGACAGGGCCGTCTTAACAGAATTGTAAGCCCTGGGCAAAGCAATACACCCACCCACCCATTCACATGAATAAAAATGTCCCCCAGTATTCCCAAATCATGTCAGTCCAGCCCCCCATCATGGGTCTCTAGCCCCCAGTATCCCTATGTGTCTCCAGCCCTCCAGTATTCACAAATCATGTCACTCCAGCCTTCCCATAATCTGTCCAGCTCCCCCCCCCAGTTCCCTATATCTCTCCAGCACCCCACTATGTCTTTCCAGTCCCTCAGTATTCCACAGCATGTCCCTTCAGTTCCCCATCATGTCTCTTCAGTCACCCAGTTCCCTATCATGTCTCTCCAGCCCCTCCAGTTCCCCATCATTTCTCCAGTTCAGGCTCTTCTTCATTTTTCTTTCACTTTCCCCTGCTCCTCGAGGCTGCAGCGTGGAGGCTGTCTGGGAGATCCTGTCTGACGTTGCTCTGACTCATTCACTAACTTGACAGACAGCAAGCAGAGCGAATGAGTGATTCAGGGAGCTCAGTGTCTTAGTCCCTCCTGGAACATGGGTGAGTAGTTATTTTTTTTGTTTTGATGAGGAGAGAAGGGGTTGTTTATTAATTAGTGGTTTTGCAAAATAAATAAATCTGTGCAATAATATTTCTGCAAATAGAACTGGGCTTTGATTTTTAAAGTTGGGAATTGGGCAGATTGGATTATTAAAAAAAGAAATAGATTCATCAAGTTGTTTATTAAATGCAAATACCTACAATGTATTAGCCTAGTCAGTAAGGTGAGTGTATGCTACAAATTTAGTAGCCTAGGGCAGATGGAACCATAGTTAGCCAATAACTGTGCTTCAATGTTTTTTTCTAGGCAAACACAAAGTGCAAATTTTCCTTTTACTTGGAACATAGTGACAGAAATATGCTTAAAAATGTTTCTACTTTAGCATGCCATCTACTAGAACTTTTCTACTTTAGCAAGCGGTTTACGAGAACCTTACAATATAGCAATTTATATATATATAATATTTGTATAACAAAAAAAATACAAAAATTCTGCTTTATAGTTAATTTTATGATATAGGACAAACAAATATAATCTAAGTAACATAAAGTATTTTTTTTCATTCTTTAACAATACACACCCGATATTTCATTCAGAAATGCAAATAACAAATCTTCTGCATCCTTTCTTAGTGATTTTCTGCAAATGTAATCAAGGTGTAAATAAAAAAAGCTCATTAGGGCAGAAGGCATATTTTGGCAACCAACCATGACCATTCACTCGCTTGCATGTTACTCCTGTCACTGGATCCACATAATTTTCTTGATGGTTCAACATAAAATGCCTTTCACCAATAGCATTTAGATTTTTATATGCAGGCAATTCGTCAGGATGGATCACTGAACCTGTTTCACATTCCCACTGAATGACTGGTATAAGAGTGTTTCAGTCACACTGTTCCACATAAAATATCGACAATTAGAGCCTTGCTTCAGACCAAAAACCCAAGGCCCATCAATTCTACATCTATGGTTCCTGGGTTTTTTGTAAATCTGCATCCCAGATTCTTCAGAAAGTAGAGGATTACTGCCAATTAGCATTCTTCCATGCTTATATTTCCATTAAACTTCCCATGGACACTTACCAATAAAAAACAGACAGAGACTTATGATTGGGCCAAAAAAATTAATTTATTGACTATAATAAATTTATTTCCTTGTAAATGTAACTTTAACCTTAACTACCTAACTTGATGAGGGCAATAAAAAGCAGATACATTTGAATACAATATAATGCATATGACATTAAATAAATATGTAACACGGACACTTGACTGTCTCAAAATTTCTGGCGCTCTTCTTCTGCCTCGGCACAGCCCCATAGCATGGGGAAACAAAGGACCGCCAATAGAACACAAGTCCTCACTCAGGCCGCTGGTTACATGCAACTGAGTACCTTATAAATGTCAAATATGCCGCCTCGGCTCAACCTCCACCTGCGCCAAGAAGGAAAAACATCAACAATTTAAACATTAAACACAAAAACGCAATGTAACTGCTTTTCTGCCACAAACCAGAAACCTAATACCCAGGTCTGCCACCATCATCTATAACATACCCTTAACAACCTCTAAAATACTACAAATAAACTGTTACACACCACCGCAGATGCCACATGGTGTGTAACGCTGCAGCACCCGTCTCCACTCCTGTCCTTACCTCCCGACGGGTCACCACGCTCACTCCTCTCCGGACTGTTGCTCTCACTGCTCCCCGCCTCCCGCTGCACCTCCGGCTCACGTGCATCAGCGGCGATCAGCGGCTCACTCAGGGGCCGTATGGACGCCGCCATCTTCCTCAGTCTGCGTCCGGCGGTCTCCACGGCAACCTAGCCAATCACCTCTGGGGGCGGTCCTGTCCTCTCTGCAACCCGTCTCCTCATTTCCAGTCAGCTGGCAGGGATTTCTGGCACGAGCAGACCCTCTCCTCATTGGTGCCTGTTCCTTTATAAACCTGGCATTTACCTTAGGTAAATGCCGGTTATAGCTTCTGCTACCCCGTGCTTCTTGCTACTCTCTTGCCTCTCTTGTCTTCTGATTCTATTGCGTTCTTGAGTGCCCTCAGTATCCCTGCCTTGTTCCTTGCTGTTACCATTCGTGTGTTCATTCCGTGCTCTCTCCCTCTGCCATACCTCATTTGTACACCCTTCACCTTCCCTGGTTGCTTGTCTGTGTGGCCCCCAGGGGCTCGGTTGTGTGAGTGCTGAGTGAATTCCCTAGTGAGTCTGTCCAGTGGTGTTTCTCCCAGTCTGTCTGTCTCTATGTTTATTGGTTGTGTGTCTAGTACAGTCTCTTCTGTAACTGCTGCTCCCCGTTTCCCCGCTGTCTCTTATCCAATCCCACTTGATCCTTGTTTCCTATTCCGGGTATCCTCTAAGGTTCGTATCCAGAAGAAGTCTCATCAGCTCCAGTCTATCCCCACCATCAGGGGCTCTAGCGAAGACTCCAGACGGGCACTGGCTCTACCTACTGGTGAGTTACCTGATTCCTCTCTTGTTTGTCATTTGTGTCTGCAAATTTGGTACAGGGAGTACCTCCATTGTACTACACTGTCCAGGGGATCCCTAACTCTCCTGGAGAGCCGTAACATAAACAACTTCTGTCACTGATGACAGACACCGTCCGGCCTATAAAACTGAAGCAAATCATATTTTATCACGGAATGTGCCACAACCATACAACCCCACTGCTCTAAAAACACCTTAACAGCACGATTGAGCTTTCATTGGACGCCGTCCATTGCCACACCATGAAAACTGCAGACTCAAACGATTGGTACACTACACGGGCAGCAGCCTCGGAAATAGCATCATTAACGGACAGCCCCTGGGGAAAAGACATAGATCACTCCTATTGGGGATAATCTAAGATCAGGAATGGGAGGCTGTTGAAAAGGGCCACACATCCTCCCTAAGTCGATCTCCTTTTTAATTTTGGCCTTCAGAATATGCGGAAATTGCGTTGCAGATTTCAGATTGCGAGGGTAATGAGCGGAGACCACCCCTACAATCTGGGACGAAACCCCTCCGAAAAACCCCACTAAAGGAAATCCACATGCCTCACCGGGGATAACGAGCGAACCACTCAGACACCTTTCTATCATTAACTGGCGACGGAACCTTGTCTATTGGCAGTGGAAGGGGCATTGCGCTGAAGAAAAAAGGCGCTAGCGGCCCTTGAACAGTCCTTTGTGGGGTGCCTATCATTGCACCGCAGGCAGGTGTGGGCATATGGGCAACGCCTGCCTCTGTTGCAAGATGAATTGTTAAAACCATAGTATTTGGATTTGGCCAACCGCTCCATAGCTTGAGAATTAACCCCTGCCTCAGGTGTTTGCTGGGTAACCTCCAACCACCCCGGTCTGGCAAATTGTGGAATTTGGGGACCCTCAGTACATAATCCTCTGTATGACCTCACTGACATTGGGCTGGAAACCAAATTGGTTAAATTAGGGGATGCAGCTAGGCTAGATGAGTCCCCTTCAACATAATTAACAACCATTTGTACAGGCAATTCAGTGTCACAGATCAATTGCATCTCACCCACTTGTCCCCTTGCAACACTGCTCCCCCTCCTGGATGATCGCCGTATAGGGGCCATATTATTGACCACTGGAGGAGGGGCCCGGTGAAGAAACAAGCTCAGCGGGGCTGGCCGAACGTGTCACAACCGCTGCTTTCTGGTGGATGTGCTGGAAGAAGATGGCCGCCCGGCGGAAGAGGATGCAGCCGCAGATGAAATCCCGTGATAAGACCCACGAGAGGAGCCGTGCCCGGTACGCCTGGAAGAAGCCGACGGTGAGGATCGCTGCGCTGCATCCCTGGCCAGTGCATAAACTAAGGAGTGTGCGCAGGTCACAGGGACCTTCTGGATGGAGCACCCACCAATGATGAAGGTAAGTTTGTGATATTGGGGCCCCGGCACAAACTGCAAGGCACTGAACATTCCCCCAACTGAGGGGTGCCCGGAATAGAGGAAGGAGAGGACTCCTGGAGCCTGGTGGGGACCAGAGTATGGCGCTTGGGCCGGGACATATCAAAATGGCCAACCAACGGTTTGAGGTAAAAAAGGAGGGGGCAGCGATGCAAATGGCAGGAAAAGAGAAAAACCGTTATAAAGACAGATAAAGAAAGAGTAGAGGCAAAGTTAAGAGAGAGAGAAAGTGTAAGAGAAGGAAGAGAATTATAAAAGCAATAATCAAGGACAGTGTAATGAAATTTACACTTATTCCACTTTGCTGCACACAAGTCTTGTCCCAGGAAAATCCAGGAGAAGAGTGACTCAACTTCCTGTCCTGACATCCTATCCACAATTGCTACAACACGACCACTCCCCCACAAACACCAAGGACCAATCATAAATCGTCTGTATGTGGCACCACCACTGAGTCCGGCCCACCCAGTAAGTTTAATGTCACCCGGGTTAATGTTAACCCTTTGTTTATCTGACCATTTTACCTCATGCATGACGAGAAATGCACATTTTAAACAAATTACAGTACTACTAGACTTTCCTTAGTCACTGTTGTGTTCTTTCCATGAAAAAAAAGAATACCAGGCATCGCACAGGCATCTCACCCCCAAAATATTTCAAGGGGGCGCCCAGGACCGTGGCAGAGCAGGAGGAAGAAAGTAAGGTAAGTTAAACAGGGGGATTATTGGGATGCTGGGAGGCTGAGGGGAGGCATGAGGGCATTATTTGAAGGTTGAGGGGAAACATGAGGGGATTATTTGGAGGCTGAGAGGAGGTATGAGGGGATTATTTGGAGGCTGAGGGGAGACAGGAGGGGATTATTTGGAGGATAAGGGGCGGCATGAGGGGATTATTTGGAGGCTGAGGGGAGACATGAGGGGATTATTTGGAGTCTGAGGGGAGATATGAGGGGATTATTTGGAGTCTAAGGGAAGGCATGAGGGGATTATTTGGAGGCTGAGGGGAGACATGAGGGGATTATTTGGAGGCTGGGGAGGCATGAGGGGATTATTTTAAGCTGAGAATAGACATGAGGGGATGATTTGGAGGCTGATGGGAGACATGAGGGGATTATTTGGAAGCTGAGAAGAGACATGAGGGGATTATTTGGAGGCTGATGGGAGACATGAGGGGATTATTTGGAGACTGGAGAAACATGAGGAGGATTATTTGGAAGCGGGAGACATCGGGGATTATTGGAGTCTGGTGAGACATGAGGGGGATTATTGGAAACTGGGTAGACATGAGGGGGTTATTAAAATCCTGGAGACATGAGGGGGATTATTTGGAGGCTGAAGAGACATGAGGTGGATTTTTGGAAGCTGGGGAGACATGAGGGGGGTTATTAGGAGGCTGAAGACACATGAGGGGATTATTGGAAGCTGGAGAGACATGAGGGAGAATTTTGGAAGCTGAGAAGACATGAGGGGGATTATTGGAAGCTGGGGAGACATGAGGGGGTTTATTGGAAACTGGGGAGACATGAGGGAGTTATTAGAATCCTGGAGACAGCACATGGAGTATATATTGAAAGGCCTGGGTGACGATTTCTATGGACACTAATAACATAGCTCTTGTGTACCAGCTGTTTACTTAGGTTGCCATGATTGCTGATGCCGTTTGGCCATCACTTCCTGATATTGATGGGCTTCTGACCGGCAGCAGTAATGCGGACATGTTCGCATGAAGACTTGATTGGCAGCGGCATGGTAAGTATTAACTTTAAGCCTCTGCTTTCTTTGTATTGTGGTTACAAATATGTTTTCTGCTCTTTATAACACAAAGAGGCTATTACGGTTAAAAGAATGTTGAATTTGACAAATGATATTGATCCTAACAGTAAGATAGTTGTAGTAGTTAAAGATATTAATATATGTATCAGAACTTCAAAATATGTGCAAAGACCCCCAAGATCCCAAAATGCAAATGTATTGCAGATAATGAAAGTAAAAACAAAATGATGACTAGTTCCGGCATGGATCAATGTATACTGTATTTTACCACACACAGGCCAGCTTACACATTAGTACCATAAAACGGACTTGATTGGCTGTGGAATGGTAAGTGTTAACTATAAGCCTCGGCTTCCTTTGTATTGTGGTTACAAATATGTATTTTGCTCTTTAAGACACTAGGAGGCTATTGTGGTTAAAAGAATGTTGAATTTGACACTAAAATTATATTGGTCACAATAGTAAGATAGTTGTAGTAGTTATAGATATTAAGATTATTATAAAAACTTCAAAATATGTGCAAAGACATCCCTAAATGCAAATGTAATGCAGATAATTTATGTAATTTTTTTTTTTTATAAATTATGACTGTTTAGTTCCGGCATGGATCAATGCAGGGCCAGATAAAGGCCCACGTGGGCCTGGGGCTGAAAACTGTCATGGGCCTATTAAGGTGGGCAAGACCAGTGTTGTGGAGGTGGTCAATTAAATGTGGGC
>WWET01000954.1:283837-308461 GCA_011038615.1 Limnodynastes dumerilii
GGGGAATCTTGGGGGGGGGTCTGGAGACATGATCAAATTACTGGGTGGCTGCAGACATGATGGGTTGACCACACCCCCAATGGCTTGAGCACACCCACAATGGGTTAGCCACGGCACAGATAAACTTAATACATGACAGGGGGGAGGGGGGGCACCAGAGGGAAGGGTAAGTTCTCGCCCCCCCCCCAAAAAAACAAGTTGTCATGTCCCTGCATTGAAGTACATATTGCCTTGGTGCAAAAAATTTAGGTTTAGTTTAATTCTTTGGTCTGTGCCATCATATAATAAAGACAATGCAGAAAAAAGTAATCTACTGACTGCGATGCTTGGTCCTTTTCAGGTATTAAAATGGCACATGACTGAGGATTTCTTTGAAGACAGGAGATAACCAGACATTGGACTTTGTCAGGCCTGTACTCATCAAAGCAGTCAGGCAGATTTATTTCTAGGTTCAGGAGTTACACGCCGTTAAGTGTGAATCACAGATGCTGCACATTGGTCAGCCAAAATCTGTGCATAATGTTGTAGCTCAAGGATCTGTTTGGCTAGAATCTCAGCTGGTCCCTGTGAGGAAGTCATTTTGTTAGCACACTTCAATTGTTATGGACAGTGATAATGTTAGTTATATATCAGTAATTTGAGATGTGTTGGTTGAAAATTACAGTCTTTATTATGAATTACATATTTAACAGATGAAAAGTACTGTATGTCACAAATTCAGAGCAATGTATCTAATATCATATGCATATTCAAATGATTGAAAATAATAGTAGTACTTCAGAGTATAAATCTAATCCATTGGTGTAGGATTCAGTACCTATATCGACAGATGGCAATAGAGAACAACAGCAAAGTATTGTAAGTCCAAAATCCACTAAAATAGGGCCAGAGACCCTCAGAACTACATAATAGACTCAACAGGTAAGTTTGGCACAAGTCCTTACCACATTGGACCGGATTCACAGATACATACGTGCGTATATTTGCGTACGTTATACACACACATCTGTGAATCTGGTCCATTGTGCAGATTGTCTAAAGCTTGAGTAGAGTGTAGATAATGGTCAGGATAGAGTGCACATGGAGAAACTGCTTACTGCATGAAAGTAACAGAATGCATTTACCATCTATTAATGGATCGCTGGGCATTATGCGACAAGATGCTTCGAGTAACATGAATCAGCATTTTCAATTTGTTTATGCCTGGAAAGGCTTGGAGCCTGTAACTATAGCACACCAGGATCTGTGGCTGTGTGTTGTCAGGAAGGAAAAAGACCAGTAAACTACAACATGTCCATGCTATCAATGGCAAAAATGGAGTGTCAGGAAGTGCCTATCAGCATCAGCATAGGCATACCTCCCAAAATTTGAGAATTTGAAATAGGGACAAAATTTTGCGGCCTGGTAGAGGTTGTGTGTCTTGTACCACTCAGTGGGCATGTCTGGGAAAGTGGGTGTGTCTTGCATGCCCAGACCAGCGGGTATAGTGTCTGCCCCTTTTATTTATTTAGCTATCCATATGTCTGCCCCTTATTATTTGTCCAGCCTCCAAACCTGCCCCTTTATTTGTCCTACTTCCATGTCTGCCCCTTATTATTATGTCCAGCCTCCATGTCTGGCCCTTATTATTATGTCCAGCCTCCATGTCTTCCTCTTTATTATTTGTCCAGCCTCAATGTCTGTCCCTTATTATGTCCAGCCTCCATGTCTGCCCCTTACTATTGTGTCCAGCCTCCATGTCTGCTTCTCTATTATTTGTTCAGCTTCGATATCTGCCCCTTATAATGTCCAGCCTCCGTGTCTGCCCCTTGTAATGTCCAGCCTCCATGTCTGCCCCTTGTAATGTGCAGCCTCCATGCCTGCCCCTTGTAATGTCCAGCCTCCATGTCTGCCCCTTACAATGTCCAGCCTCCATATCTGCCCCTTACAATGTCCAGCCTCCATATCTGCCCCTTTTAATGTCCAGCCTTTATGTCTGTCCCTTGTAATGTCCAGCCTTCATGTCAGCTCCTTGTAATGTCCAGCCTCCATTGCCTGCCCCTTGTAATGTCCAGCCTCCATTGTCTGCCCCTTTTAATGTCCATCCTCCATGTCTGCCCCTTTTAAATGTCCAGCCCCCATTGTCTGCCCCTTGTAATATCCAGCCTCCATTGTCTGCCCCTTGTAATGTCCAGTCTCCATGTCTGCCCCTTGTAATGTCCAGCCTCCATGTCTTCCCCTTGTAATGTCCAAACTTCCATGTCTGCCCCTTATAATATTCAGCCTCCATGTCTGCCCCTTTTAATGTCCAGCCTCCATGTCTGTCCCTTGTAATATCCAGCCTTCATGTCAGTCCCTTGTAATGTCCAGCCTCCATTGTCTGCCCCTTGTAATGTCTAGCCTCCATTGCCTGCCCCTTTTTATATCCAGCCTCCATGTCTGCCCCTTTTAAATGTCCAGCCTCCATTGTCTGCCCCTTGTAATGTCGTCCAGCCTCCATTGTCTGCCCCTTGTAATATCCAGCCTCCATTGCCTGCACTTTGTAATGTCCAGCCACCATGTCTACCCCTTGTAATGTCCAGCTACCATGTCTGCCCCTTGTAATGTCCAGCCTCCATATCTGACCCCTTGTAATGTCCAGCCTCCATGTCTGCCCCTTGTAATGTCCAGCCTCCATTGTCTGCCCCTTGTAATGTCCAGTCTCCATCATTGTCTGCCCCTTGTAATGTCGTCCAGCCTCCATTGTCCCCGCCATGTCTTCCCCTTGTAATGTCCAACCTTCCATGTCTGCCCCTTATAATATTCAGCCTCCATGTCTGCCCCTTTTAATGTCCAGCCCCATTTTATGTCCCTTGTAATATCCAGCCTTCATGTCAGTCCCTTGTAATGTCCAGCCTCCATTGTCTGCCCCTTTTAATGTCAAGCCTCCATTGTCTGCCCCTTTTAATGTCCAGTCTCCATTGTCTGCCCCTTTTATCTTCATTCAGCTCTCCAAACATGGGTTTGTGTGTCTAATAGCTTGTGGTGATGTTTGGTTTAGCTGCTGCATAGATATGATTGAGACCTTTCTCTATTTTATATTTATTACAGTAAGATATACCTGTACATTGCACCTTTTGGTCTTTTTTCCATATGTACCTCATTCACATCTGTCACCCTGGGGTGTAGTAGAAATAGGCTGTGTTTCTGCAGATTGCTTCATTTTATTCAGTCAGAAATATTGTTCTTGTGGCACTTAACCTTTACATTGTCTCTCCAGTGTCTCTGCTGACCAGCAGTACATAAACAACCTGTTATACAGCCTGCGTTTTTCAGATTATTGGCTAATGATATGAAATGGCTGCTTTTATGGTGGATCTACAGTATTTTTACATCACATGCACGTGGACAAGCCTCATTCAGATGCAAGAGTTGGAATGATTGGTTTTATTCATGGTTGTGTTTGGCTAGTTTTTTTGCACACTACAATTTTTACTCCTGTATCACACACTCACTAGAATTTCTTGGGTCATCTATGGATGAAAATCTGCTACTAATCCCTCCTAATGATCAACTTGAGTTAGGGTCACCTTGCACAGCCTACGGGTCAGATTTTCTAGGCTGCGGGCTTGGAGGGGTGGAGATGTTGCCCATAGCGGCCAATCAGATTCTGGCTCACACTTTTCATTTACAGAATGGGGAGTGTCAGCTAGAATCTGAATTAATATCCAGCCTCCATTGTCTGCCCTTTTAAAGACTTATCTTACTTACCTTAGCTGTCTTCTACCTCCCTATGCAGCGCTCCCTGGAATAGTCTGCGGTCACGGGATCGCTGGTAATACAGGGGTCCTACAGGAGCCCTATAGGACTTAATCTCTTTTCTTGAATGGTAGTGACCACATAGGATAGGTTACTGCCATTTACAGTAACAGGTTTGGTCCTACAAGGCTCCCGTAGGAGCCCTGTATTACCTGTACTTTGATGTGTAAAGCCCTGCCGCATACACAGCGGCATGGACTTTACATTAAAAAAAATAAATAAAAAAAAACTACTTAGTCCCGAGAGTCTGATTTCTCGGGACAAGTTGTGAGATGGACGGGACAGTGGGACAGTCTCCCAAAAGCGGAGCTGGGAGGTATGGCATAGGTGACACATCTGCATAGCAGCTATAAGGTAATTGCAAGCAAGAGCTCTAACACACAGGGTAAACTATAGGCAGAACTGACAGACAACTCAGATACAGATATTGAATGTACACAAAGCAGACAGCAGAGCATGGTCCTGACACTGGGCTTGTAAACCCTGCTGTTAGTTTGTGTAAAAGGGGGCACCTCATGCTGTTTAAAAGCACATATTACTTTCTCCTTTTCTCCTGTGTTACGGTTAATTGTAATGTGAAATGGTAAATTCAGAATCCCAGACACAGAAGCTTAATCATGTTTTTTCAACCACTGACAGTATGTATATGTTTTACATGCTATGTTTGGCCATTAGGTTTAATAAACATTTGCAGATCCTACAACAGAGGGAGTATATGCATATGATAAATATATTAAGACATAGTCCAACTATAGAAAACTAAATTCTAAATTCAGTAGATCAAAGCTAAACATCTAGCCTGGCTATATGATTGCATTCACTGTTCTGCTAGTTAGACATATAATAATTTCATTACAACTACTTTTCTTGATTTAATGACCTGCAAAGTTTTACATTTTTTTTTCTTCATCGAGTGTTTTTTTTAAGTACATTTTATAATAAGTCTAATCCTTTTGTTTTTAACACATTGGCAAACATTTTTTTATATTTTTTTCAAGACTTCTGTCAGATCTTCTTGATCTTTTGCAGCTCTGAAATATATGTCTATACAGCAAAGGTTGTTGTACCTCATGCAAAATACTCAGTGGCGGAAGAATCTTGGTAATGGATTCTCTGAAATGGCCTGTGGACAATGTGATTTGCCAACTTCCTTTTCTCATAGTTTTATGATGAAAATATATCCTCCTTTTGTGTATTATATATATTATACTGGTTTGCCATCTTTAAAAGATTAAAGCTGCAGGATCTGGTGTAATCCATCACAGAGTGTGGTGTATTTCTCGCTGTTTGTAATGGATGGATAAATAGCTTTCAATACTTACCAAAACATGTGGGAAACATAATGTAGATACAAGAAACATGCAGGGAATTATATGACATTTATTGTATGGCAATACTTGAAACCATTGTTGATTTTATCCATTTGCAGACATGAAAGCTTTTTTCTACTGCCCTATGTGTTTGCTATGAAAATTAAAAATAGAATATATACTCATGATAATAGCATTGTAATATTAATAAGTAGAATATTACACTCACTACTTAAAATAATCATTAGTAATATTTTAATTTATGTTTTGTTATCACATATTAATACAAAAAAATTCAGATGTTCCTGTGATTTTAGATTAAAATGATTTGTCTACAGAATTGTTAGCATAATATGAAATATTGTAAGTGTCTACATATTTATGAAACTTATTAATTGCGGGTTTATAAAACTGAGAGCAAGCTGTGATCCAGGGACATGTATAAGTTCTTTTGACAGTCCCTCTATGACAAATGCTTACAATCTATTACAGAATAGACTGTTAGACAAAACTTAGACAACAAAATGATTAATTTAAAATGTATCTATTTATTACAACTTTTATCATTAAGTATCGTGCACTTTTGTAAGCATAGAATCCATTTGTAACAATACAAACTAAATAAACTGCTATTTGCAGTTCTCCCTTGATCTTCTGTGTCTGGCTGTACAAAAAAAAAATTCCTAGCTCCAAGAAAGAGTATTGCTATTAGGTCTTGGTTAGATGGCCATATTAAAATATTATTCTTAGAAAATGATAGGTGATAGATCATTTTACTAGTAACTGCTAAAAATATCCTCTTATGGGACTGGATTCAGGCCCCTACATGCTTTCCTCATGTGCGGGGGTCTGCAATTACGCACAGAAGAGGGCAGTGAACCCCCCCGTCACTCCCTTCTGACATGCAAAGTTATGGACACTTCCGTGTCCCCAACCTTAAGTTTACCGCGCAGAACTGTGTCTGTACAATTGTAGATCCATGCGGGTATGTTTTACTCCGCCCAGCTTGCCATCTTAGCATGGCATACCTCGCCTCTGGTGCAGGGTTTTGCCATGCATAAGTCAAATTCCACCCCATCGGACAGATCTCTTGCATACGCAGATGTTGTTAGCAAGTGGCTTAATATCTGTGAATCAAGGCCATGGTCACCAGAAAAACAAATAAACAAATTGTAGCTGAGGTAGCTGATGAGACGTTGGTAAACTAAGCTCTCAAGGAGTTTGTAGGCGATGGGGAGAAGGGATATAGGTCAGTAGCTGGAGGGGGATGTAGGGTCCAGATTAAATTTTTTGAGAATATAAAAGATAAGGGCATATTTTATAAAGGAAGGTAATTAAGTTTCTTTCATTTTTAGTTTTACTTTACCTTCTTTAGTTTTTCGTATTTCATTTATAAACCTAAAAAAATGTTGCTAACTTTTAGCGGGCCATCTTCGGCCTTTGAAAAACATCTTAGTATCCTTTTTCTTATCAAGATATACTTTTCTGTCATAATTTTTCAATGTTTGCTTTCACTTTTGCTTTCACTTTATTTTTTGTAAAACATACTGGCTATTTTGCTCTGGGTGTTTTCCCAACCTTTCTGATATGAAGGTCTATTGCTGTTAATAATTAACTTTTTCATTTTTCCCACTGCTCTTGCACTTCATATAGGTGCCTCAACTCTGCCAAAGAATTACTTGCACATTTCTCAATTTCTAGAAAATCAGCCTTTCTAAAATCTAACACTTTTATTTTTGTGTGGCACAAAACTCACACCAGTTGACATAAACTAGATGAAAGACTCCCATGATTATAACTTACTTTTTTAATGCCATTTTCATGATGTCATGCAGTATGGCATTGTCCATTTCCTCATCCTCTCCTGGTAATCTATATATTATGCCAGTATGGAGAATAATCTTTTGGGTTTCTCTAGTCACCCAGTGTTGTCTCCACTACTCCTTAAAAAAGTATTATTTATTTATACCTTCACATAAATTAATACACCTCCAATTTTTCCTACTATGCCTTCATGGAATAAATTTTATCCAGGTATTGTTAAGTTTCAGAAATTATTTTCATAGCACAATAATTCAATAATACCCACAATATCCAGGTAACAACTTGTCATTATTGCAATTAGTTCAGGGAATTTATTTCCTAAACTTGTAGTATTTGCACACTCTTTGCTTTTCCCTTTGACTTTAGTTGATGTGTACATGTTTCCTATCAAAGGTGCCTGGCCACTTGGGTGGGGAAGTAATGACTTTATTATTTATTTATTATTTATTTAATTGCCCCCCTCTTCTAGTTTAAATGGGTCCTTATGAAGCATCCAAACTGCTCCCTGAGAATTTTAGTTTCCATTAAAGATGGGAAAATCTTTACACAGAAGTTGAACATGTATTTGACAAAGGCATCAATAAGAAAGAGTCTTAGATACCTTGGTAAATTAAGTTAATTTATGTGCAGCATGGACCACTGAAAAATAACCAGAATTTAAAAACAGTACAATATACATAGGTTTTATAAATAAGGAGGGTTAACTTGGCATTTGCATTAAATGATGGAAAATAATAATAATACATTTCTTTTCTAGCCTAAACAGAAGCAAGATGGTGTCCTATCGCTGATAATGGATGTATTACTGCTCTTATAATTTCTTCTTTAATTATTTCTTAGAAACAAGGGGCATGCAGTTCAAAGATCATACAATTTCTAAAATAAATTCACAAAGAAAAAAAATACATGCTTAATATGACTGCTTAACCCCAATTTGTAATGCAGATTTTGAAACTCAGTGGGTTACTCTTTTCTAAGTTTACTCCTAACTCCACCACTTGTATTATTGCTAGATAATACCTGAGCAATAATATCTGATTGGAGTGTATATGACAATATATTGTGGTCTGTGTGTTTTCTTTACATTTCTTTTCTATACAACTATTTGCCTTTCTTATCTTCATAATGTGCAAAGTAAGGCCACTGTCCATACTGATGCACAAAGGAGATAAAGTTATAAATCTGGGTTGGTTAAAGAAACAGATGAGTGGGTCACCACCAGTCAACATCTATTTTAGAACCTAAGAAAAGAGTAACATCAACAATATTGATGGGGTCAGGATCCTGTTCTTGTGAGATATTTACACATGATGTGTTGCTGTGGTCAGTAACTTCAGGTAAAAGTTAATAAGTGAAATGTCAGAAACACCCACCTCCTATTGTGTGATAAATTATAGCCATGCAAAATTGTTCACTTTGCATATAACCTTTAACAAGAGGAATGAAAGAATGAATGTGAGATCCAATGTCAAATAGTTTCATTGTGGCCGTATTTTACAGGGCTTCAAAACTGATGAACTGCTTGTGGATATTTGTTTATTTCTGAGGCACAAGTCTTACTAATTGAATTAACTATTTGAAAATACAGAGTTGTTGAGAGCTTTCTAAGCATTGTCCTTGACTCTGAAAGTATTGTATACAGTTTTTTGGGCCGATGCAAACCTTTGGCATGCAAGAATTATTAAGTGTTACCTAAACTTAAATATATACCCCAGAGGTTATAGTTTGCTGTTGAGTTTGCTTTCAACATGACACAAAAATAGGACATAACGCAGAAATGAAATGACATTTTTTTGGGGGGAAAAATGCAAACTTTTACCTGTAGTAGTAGACTGAATTACAAGCAGAACCTTGTTATGGCACAGCATGCAGAATTATGTATCATATGGCTTCTATTAAAACTACTGTACATGGTGCAGCTTGAATCTACATTGACTATGTTGCCTTGGGGTATGGATTTCTTAAAGTAAATCTCTTCTTGTGGTGGGTTTAACAGAACTATGCAAGTATGTGTCACAGAACCTGTGTTACAAAATAATTACATCAGTCAAAAAGGATATAAAAATAGGATTTTATGTATCATTTCATTTTGATCCAGAAACAGTTGTTTTGTTCTGATTAACAGGGTTCAGACTGCATCTGCTTAGTTATTCATTTCTAAATAGACATAAAATATTCTGAAATGTAAAAGTATTTATTAGAGTTTTTTGTGTGCAAAACTGCAATATGTTTAACAAATGTTTCATACACATCTACATGTTTTGTATAGTTTGCATCGCAGAATTGTACATTTTTTATGTTTGTAGAAATTTGAATGCAGCTTTGGCAAACACCTGGTCTGTGCCATGTTATTTTAAGCTCATTTTCCCCTGCTATTGAAAAAATCCCTAATTCACTAACCTCAACAAACCTCTCTTTCCATTGCCTAACAGGCAATTACATTTTACGTTATGCGCTCTCCAAAACAATGGCACTATAGAATTATTACATGATTAACACACAAATGCTTAGGTACTGTATATTTTGGCTTACTAAATACGATTCTGCAGCAAAAAATATTTTATTTATTCTGATCTAAAGCCTACTATTTTTTGTTAATATTTATGAAGGCTTTTTTTTGTTATAACATGCATTCCTAATGCAGGCTAGTCATAAACAGAGTGTAGCTTAATATTTGCAGCATGAAATGAGCTGGTTGGTATGGAAGAAAGCAACATATTGTCATTCACATCTTCGTTATCCTAAAATACATGGCTCTGGCTTGAATTCATTATTCTTCACTGTATCTATAAAACACAGCAAGTGGTGGTTTTGGTTTTATACTAGGAATACACAGTTATACATTTTTACACGCTTTACACTGTACATGTTATTGTATTTTATAGTGATAATGATCATTTTTAACTAATGCTAAAAGCTAAAAATTATGTTTATTTAAGCCATTTATACATTTTTCTGTCTTTATTGCAACGGGCATGGGTTGAGTTACAATGAAACTGAAATGTGCAAATAAAGATATAAAATAGCACAGATGTATACATTGCTATATTTATGAATTGGATTTATTTGGTAGATCTGAAATGTGTCCACCTGCTGGCTATATAAATGTACAGCAAGGTTATTATTTCTATAGTGATGAAGGTATTATAGAAACTTTGTGGAACCTTGACCTTCTGAAGCTCAGTATTATATTACTGCGATCAAATATTCAGAAAGACAATAAAGAAGTAATATTTTGTTTCAGTAGAAGCTCATCTCTGTTCTGGTACATATATCTAGACAATGTGTGGGAATTTAATAAAGGGCTATTTTTACCCACTGTTTTGTATTATCTAGTGACTGATTATTCTAAATTATGAACTAAATAGCTAGCAGATTATTGTTTTAATATAACTAAGAAAAAAATATAATATTAGTGATTCCCATAGCTATGACCTAAGGTAACTCTGTAAACCTCTAATGTTATAGAGAGAACAGTTATTCTATATGGTAAACTGTGAAACAGGCTCTGCTACATTTGTACACTAGATTTTTATTTTTTTGTATTTTTGGATACATTCAGGATGTCATGAGTTTACATGATTAATAAAATGAAGCATCAGGGAGTTTAATTTTCCATTAAAATACCTCCTGTGTTTTTTTTTTCTTCTTTTCTCTGGTGAACAAGAGGAGCCAACAGACCCCCGGTATCAGGGCTTGCTGGTACTTATTGCAATGTGTCATCTCATTCTGAGATCTGTCCATTGCAAATGACAAAGTAATTTCATTATAACGTACACTATTATTTTGATCATACTGTACATATGTGTGACAAGATCTGAAGCATATCCCTAGGTACAAAAACCTATAGGTTTCCTATAGGTATTGGTACAAAAGCACTATAGGCTTCTTGTGGGTATCCATCCTCTAATTGATTGTAGCTTCAAGTAACATTAGGAAACAATTCTCAGAATTTCTATTCAAGAACTGACTGGTAAATATTAACCTTGGGGAAAGATATGACCCAAAAGCAAAAACATTTGAAAAAAGAAATACGTTTGTAGTTCACTGACATTACTCACAAGAGACTACTTCAATCAGCCCTTGCTTCTACAATTCATATCATTTTTAGAAACAAGTGCAGTAACTCACATTTCTTTATATATTACTTCTGTAAAATCATACTAGACAGGTAATTTAATAATCAGTTTTAGAGTTTAATAAATGTAAATGCCATGGTGAAGACTATACAATAAACTATTTATGCTGTATGGGCCAGATCATGAGCTCGGTACGAGAGCGTACGTGCATACATATTAAGCATGCATCGTAACTGGTGGTTTTACGTGTGTGAGATACAAAGTTAATTACGTTTTGAACAAAACCACTCCCATAACTGGTACTTACAGTTACGTCCATATTAGTCTGTATTTACTTACGAATATATGTTTGCGTACTTTCCAGCCCCTTAAAGGTGGATCTCACGTGCGTAAAAACACACTCACATACAATAGATCCACATTTTAAAAATGATCACTAAAATACCACAATTTATATGTGTATTCATTTTTAACAAGATCTCTTGTTATGTTTTCAGTCCATATATAGGTAATGTGAAATACAGACTCGCAATGCTAACCTTGTATGAACCTACTACCTTTATATTATATGAAGAATCTAAAATCTCTACTATGTGCTCATTATACTTTAATTCTATGTAATTAACAGTAATGGATTATTTTATATTCTCATGTTTCTTATTAATATTCACACACTTTTTAAGTATACCTTTAAAGGTGTACATACTATTGAATATTAAAAAATTTACTATATGTGTTCAGCTGTAAATCACATTATTTTTGAATATAATGTTATGCTTCAATTGTGTACATATATTATTTAAAAATTATGTTAATATATGTGTGATTTAATTCAAAGTGAATTTTCAAACATATTATGTGTGTTATAAAATATGTATGTGTGTATCTTGTGAAACATTACTGTTGAATTAGCATATTTTGAAACAGTTGATATGTGTCCAATAAAAACACAAACAGATAAAAATTTTAAATATTAAACTATTTATCATTTTAACTTAAGTAACAATATTAACATTTTCCAAAAGCTATATACAAAACAAAAACTAACTCCGCCTTTTACGACTAAAAATGACATATTGTAAAAATTTGGCCATTTGGAGAATGGCCAGGATGAGGGGATAAAGAGGATCTTCAGCCAAATCTTCCGGTGCTCCTGTAGTAAGAAATATGTTAGATGTGAATGTAAAATTTGTGATTATTGTACATAAATATATTGGCCACAAAGCAATTAGTGTAGCACGCCCATATTGTTAAGGAAATAAAATATTCGTCTATTGTGTGTTTTAAAAATGTAATTTCAAAACTTATTGTTGTTCATAAATTTTATGTAACATAAGGTACATTTAAAAACACAATGCAAAGTTTAAACATTATAATGCAGTGTGCTATACTAATCGCATTGAGCCATATATATATAATAAGCAATGTTATTTTTAATCTGAAAATTAAAACATTTATAAATTTTAAAACATGGCACAATGCAGTTACACACTTACCGAAATCCCCTGTTCCCTCGGCATCGTGAACATTTTCCTATGGCACCTCCTCCTCTTTCCCCGCCTCTCTATCCTCCTCTAGCACTGGCAGCCCACACTCCCCTTCCTTCTCCTCCTCCTCCGCAACCTCCTCCAGCACCTGCTCCTCACACTCCCCTTCCTTTTCCTCTACAACCTCCTCCACCGCCTCTCCAACCTCCTCCACAAACATCTCCTCCTGCTCCACCCCCCCCACATCCTCCATCATTTCCTCCACCACAGGAGTATCCCTTTGCTCAGCCTTCTTCTGCTCCTCGAGCTGACTTTTGGCCACTTCTGCCCATCTGTGTCATCTTCGCCCTATGAAAAAATGTTTTACATTGTAAAATATATATTGACGTTGTGTTTCAAAATGAAATGATAACACATATGAACCTAGTTTAGGTCACAATCACTAAAATTATAACATAAAATAAAGTCACAAACAAGGTATAATGTTGTAATTATTGAGCCAAAAATGTATATATGTCAAAGATAAGCACTCCTAAAGGGTCACCAACAAAATTTACCATGAGGCAACACATTTGTGGTTGGTAAATTATAGAAACAAAATGGGCCTTTTCTTGGTGTGTTATCCAATAATCAATGCCAAAATATTATAATCATCCCAACAATTAATAACAAATAAAATATTTCATTTTAAAATAAAAAACAATATTGAGTAAATACTTACGGTGGTTAAGGCGCACAATTGCTGCACGAATCTCCGCTAGTTGATCTGGCTGCCTCCTTCTCAGATCTGACCAGCATCTCATGAGCTGGTCCACCCTTCAGAAAACCCGCAGGGGCCTCTGAATCCTTCCATGTACCCGCACATATACCCACCTGATGCTATTCTTTTCTCAACAGGTGTCCAAAAGAACAAAAACGCAACCCAAATTATTCTGCACAAGAAGTCACCTTTCTTGTCAGCAACATCATGGAGAAGCTATATACAGCACATGGAGACATAACTGGACACCACCGTAGTGCTGTGTGGGATCAAATCCATGATGATTTTGTTGCTTACTCCCAGCAAATAAATCCTAATTTCCTCACCAGAACCTTGCAGCATATTAAAAAAAAGGTATATATCTAACAATTCAATGTTAATTTGCTTTTAATGTTTGTATTAATCCAATAATAATCAATTATTATCCAAAAATGTTATTATTTACAGATGGCAAGATTTCAAAAGGCAATTGGAAAAAATACTGTCTGATCGTGCCAAACACAGCAGAACAACAGGTGCAGGCCCAATGTCTGAATGCCTTGTTTTAAATGACCTGGAGGAGTTGGCATTGTAGGCAGTGTCCTACCCAGAGGTCCACGGTGTTGGAGACCACGATACAATGAATGGTCTACCACAAAGATTATTACATCCTGTGTCTGAGGAAGAACATGAGAATCCGGAAGGTAATGTAAAATGATCACATTATTATATGTTCTTACAATGATAATATAATAAATTTGATTTCATTTTCTTAAAAATGTAATTCATACATATACTTTCTCCAACATTTATGATTATGTTCAAAACAAACGTAAAACTAAAAAACAGCAGTGTAAATTTAAATGATGGACTATAAGTCACAATAGGTCAGCATTTAAAATACCAATAAGTAAAATTTCCCTATTCATCCAACACAGAAATGACAGAACAACTTGAGGACACCTGTTCCTTATTTGAGGAAAAACAAGAACATGAGGAACTTGATGCACATCGCAATGTTCTTGATGATCAAAACATCATTCTGCAAGCCATCCGTGAAGGCATAAACAAAATAAGCTACCAATTAACATCTTTTGTGGGGGAATCAATCTCATTCATGAGGTGGTATAGGCAACATGTGACAACAAGTGTTTCAATGCCTTTAACATCTGGCACAAAAATTGGAAACCAAACACTGTCAGAATCAAGGGAAACATGAGGATCAACCTCTCAAAAAAGATCTACACCAACACCTAAAACAAGAGCACAAACAGGCCAAATGAAAGCTACTAAAGGTAGAAATACTGATAAGGTAAAATACTGAATGTTGGCTTTACAGTTACAATCTGAGATTTTTTTAATTATTTTTTTTAAACGTTATATTTGTTGAGTTACAACTAATAAAAAATTGTGTTAACATATGTCTTGTGCTTTTATTTGAAGGGTGTGTTTTTTTAAATAAAAAATAAATATATAAATAAAAAATGCTGGGCTTGCACAAATAATATCTAAAAATGTATTGTTTAGATCTACCATTTTCAAACACTTTAATTTGTTTAATGCACATTACAATATGTAAAATGCATATATTTAAAAAAAAAAAACAATCAAACAACAAGCACACAACTGAACAAGCCCAGGGTTGGTTTAGAAATAGGTTTTCAAAATAATTGTAAGCAATCATTAGCAGGTGTTGCTACAAGTGAATCAGAGACTTCAGTGTTCTTTGTGAAAGGCATCAAATGTGGTTTCCCCTATGTACGTATTTATGCTTATGTACGTTGCAAAAGACCTTTCCCCTTATGACCACAAAATCTTCCCTTAAATTTTCCAAGTGTAAATACTGTTTACGAATTCACCATGTAATTATGTGTTCACACCCACACAGTTCATTTACATTACGAGCAACTACCTCAAATTACGATGTGTCCGCCCCCTTGCTTATGGCATTGTAAATACGCATATGGTTACTTATGGATCGATCGGTTGTAATTACGACGGCTTCTCAAATGTCTCACGCATGCGCAGTTTGTTAAAAATGTATAGTTACGCGTTTGGACAGGCGTAAATATGCAATCTTAATTAGGTCTGGATCTGGCCCTATGTGAGCAAACTAAAGATTACATGTTCACTACAGTACACTAAGTGGGTGTAACACCTTCAGCAGCAGTATCTAACACACAAGGTCAGCTCTTTCAAAGTCAGGTTACTCACTGCATCACTTGGTTTTTCATGTTAGAAAAATTAGGCATGCGAAAGCAATATAGATAAAATAAGATATAAAACAAAAATGACCCATGTAGAGCAATGGGTAGAAGTATGGCACCCTGTCCAGTTTAAACAATGATAAAAACTTCTTTGGTTTTCATTAAAAATGATTGAGATAGTAATCAGTCTTACCTCGTTCTCATTTTGGTTTTCTTGTTTTTGACTTTTTTGTTCATATATTGCCCTGTTTCCAAAATTCTAAATTCACACCTGATGCAAAGGTGAGGTGTTTATTAATAGTTGAGATATCACATATACTCTTCCACATACAGAAGATATAATCGATGTATCTGTGCCATGTCAAGTGTGTAAATGAGTTGTGTTTCCAAATCTGCATGTTCTTCCACTGTGCCATAAACAATTTAGTGTATTTAGTGATTTTCATACTTATAGCAATACCTTGTACCTGTCTGTAGCACATATGGTCGAACCAAAAATATTTGTGATCCAAATGAAATGGATAGAATCTATGAGAAAATGGATCTGATTCTGTATATTTGAAAGTGACACTGAAATGATTGGTCTACCTGGTGAATTCTGAACATATTTATGTATTTTAGGTAGATAATAGAAGACTGGGATTTTTATTGCTAAAACAACAAAATTCTTTGTCATTGACAATATGTCTATTTAATCCATCTTTCAGAAGGTGTTCCATTTACCTCTGACATTCTGGGGTGAGGTTTTTGTCAAGGTACGTGGATTTGTCATATAGGAGTCTGTAGGCTTCCTTCGTGCAGTCCTCTCTTTTGACAATGACTGTGCCCCCACCTTCATCTGCTGATTTCATCACTATGTTTTCCCTGTTTATTAGGTCATGCTGGCACCTTATGTTCAGCTTTGAGGGGTTAAACTTTCCATAATAAGCCTTGTTCACAAGTTGTGAAAGCACGCGCACTAGCATTGTGGCTGTTCTCAGAAGCGGAGTCCCGTGTGATTCCTCTGTGCTTTATGGCATTGATGATGCTGGTCAGCTTATATCAGAAGTCCCCTTATCCAATACGGTTGCCTCCAAGACTCAGTGGGTACAGCAGCTGTGGAGTATCGTGAATCAAGCTGTGCATAACTGCAGTGACATGGCAGGTAGGCTGGCACTTAGTGTCAGATTTCCTGTTGCCAGCTGGAGAACTGCGCTGCATGGATCTGCACCCACAGATTCAGTTCAGTCAGTGTATTCTCACAGGTGCAGCAGCAGCAGTTCACCTGCTGGGTCAAAGGTCAGAAGGGGAAGGTAGCACACTGATATGGGGACAAGGACTGTGGTGGCTGGTAGTGACTCTGAAAGGCATGCTGGCAATATATAATTTTTGGCACATGATATGGTTATGGAAGACAGAGAGGATGAGAGGCAGCTCCAGTTTCCCATAGTGGTGCACATTTTCATATCTAGGCATTAGAACCACATGTCATTAACTCCAACGATTTTCCTTATTGGCTTATTCTACCCGGGATAATTCAGCATTGGGTGCTTCTTCAAAAACTTTTCTTCCAATGTCAGCAGCATGTCCTGGGGACACTTCTTGGCAGGTTTTTTCCCTTTGCCTTATAATTTCACCCCTGCCAGGATTCAGTCAACCATGGGCCAGTTTCTGGGTATTGGTAGCTGTTACAGCAGCAAGTGACTGCAGGGTACCTCAGTTCAATTAGTAGCAGCTGCTAACACTTCTCTGCTTTTAGATGCTGTTCCAGTCCAGGGTCGCCATGACAGGAGCTGGTCAGTGTCAGCTTTAAAGGTTTCTGAGCTGGTGTCACTTCCGAGGGCTCCAGAACCTTGGAAAATGCAAGGACTGCAAAATCTACACCAGGAGCATCTCAGAATCCAGATTTCCCTACCCACTGAGAGGTACGCCCACTGAGCACCATGGACCCAGGTGAGACACATGATTTGGGGATGTACAACATGTCTTCTCCTGGGAGTCTCAATCTTAGTGTCATGTTTTACGTCGCAAATTAAGCCTAGTGAAGTTATAAAGATGCTTAGGAAAACTTTATGAGGTAAAGAGAAAGAGAAGGATACTGCTAGGACCTCCTAAAAAGTGTAAAAAAGTACTCACCATTGTTTGGGCCCACCTCTGATCCTGTGGGATACTGATATCTTCATGTGGGACATTAGAAATTCCACTAGGGTGCAAATCAAACGGGGGCGGTTTGTTGAAATGTTCTGAATCCCACCAGAAAGGTGGTTCTAGTGTCCACTAAGGTAAAAGGAGGAAATTAGAACCTTTTCTAATTGGCTTGGTGGTTTCTGTTCTTTTGTCGCTTGTTACTTGTTTTTGTCTCATCGCCGTCAGCTTAAAAGTGGGCTTGCACTTTGGATAGGAGGTCTGTATCCTGGGGCTGGCCTGGGAGTGCGCAACGTGAAAGATGTACATTCTTTTAATAAATGAGAGACGTCACACCAGGTGCAGGAGTGGAACCCACCACTCTGCTCATTGTTGAAAGCAAAACACTTTTTTAAGGGAATAAATCTATTCACTAATGCAGATTTCTGAAAGTTAAAACTACCTCTCCCTGGCCTCTCGTGGGAAACACTCATCCACACATCCATGTCGCTGGCCAAAATATTAATGTTGTGGGACCCTTTCTGATTTTTCCTAAAGAAACCGCCAAGTCAATTAGAAACAATTTGGGGGTTGTCAGAGGGCATGGGACTGGATGCCATAAAGCCCGCACAAGAGAGGGGAGTGACGGGACATTCATTCCCCTCTCTCTGTCGGACAGACAGACTCTTGCACGTAAGGAAAGTGTACAGGAGTCTGGATCCAGTCCCTTGTCTCCATCGGCTGTTATTTTGCTCAGGTACCTTGTTCTTCGGTGCCTGTATATCCTGGGAGTTTCAAACCCCATATCCATTGCTTTATCTTGTTTCAGCTGGCCCAGGTTTAGGAAATTAGAGCCGCAGGCCCATGTAACAGGTTTGTCATGTCCATGGCATCTTTGGCAGATTGTTCAGCCAGCCTAGATACTCTGTCAGACAACTCCCTGGCCTCGGCTACTTGGTAGTATTATCATCGGGCATGGGATCAGTGGGTTGTCTACAAGAGGGAAAAAATCTCAGGAAGTATGTAAGATAGTACTTTGCTCCTGCAATGATAACGGCGTGAGTTTTAGGTAGGCAGGTCCAGAGGTCCAGGGCTTCCATATCAGCCCTGCTTTCTGGTATTTCTTATAGACATCGCAAAGGGTTTCATTATTTTGCGCACTCTTGAAGGTTGGGTGTGTAAGTACTTCCATCATCCCTTCCTCTGCTGCTACGTCAAATTCATTGTGTGAGCAATGTTGCTTATGATTGATTTGAGGCTAGCCTGTTTTGCGATGCTTTCTCATGGGCAACTTTTTGAGTCTTTTCAGATCTCAAAACTGGTAGCTTCAGGAAAGCAGTCTAAAAATTCTGGTATGCTCCATAAAAATGTGGTTTTTGGCAAGCGCTTTATGTCATGAAAGGTGTCTTGATCCAAAACTGAGCAATTGTAAAAGGGGAGATGGGTCACCTTGATGAATCTGAAGTCTGTCCTGGTGAGCTGGCCAAGCGTTATGTTTTTGTTTGTTTTTAAGCACTGCCTCTGGGTTTTGGGCATGGACACTTTTTGTTTTGACACCCACTGCTTTAGGATAAGAGCTGCTACTTTCGACACCATTGAGGGCTGCCTTGCAGAGGCTATTATGGTCCTGGGGAGGTGAAAGTTAGGAGCATTTAAGAAATGTGTTAGAATTGGTCAATTTAGTAGTGGGGTTCATAGTTAGGTCAAACATACAACCTTTCTGTTGATAGAGATTGCTAGATTTTCTATGCTTATTTATAATTAATTAAGGTTCGTGGTTTTGCCTAGCTATGATTGGTAATATGTACTGGTAGTAAGGAAGGAATGAAGTCAGGGCGATCTAGATAGCCATTGCATTTGGGGTGCATGAAGGTCTTTTCTCTTCTTTTTTCCTCTTAATGAGGTGTTCTGATTGTCCGTTGGTGCTTTGGGGGTTTTCAGTAGTTGTTCACCTTTGTTGGTGGCGCTCTGACTACAGTTTTCCCTTCATTGCTTGTGTTTTCCTGTGTCTGTTTGCTTTGTTCCTTAAATTTTGGGTCTGTATTTTTTTATGAGAGAGGTGTGTGCGGGGGAGGGGATAATGGATAGTTATTCTCGTGGCCCGGATCATGGGGCATTCTCATGTGTCTTGGTTAGGCCAATTTTTTGAGAAGGGGTCTTTTTTATTGCCTACACCCGGGTTGTGTATTGATTGGCTTGGGTTTATGCAAATGTGATGGGAATTATTTTATTTAATTTTCAATAAAGCTATCACTACATTTGTAGTCCCAGATTATTTGTTAGTTCATTTGGGCAGGAAGGTTGGGGCATTGTACTTTGTACTCCCTGATGTTGGATGTCAAGAGAGACCTCTCCTTAATGCTTAGTAGGTTCCCATCCATGGTTCTGTGCTGATCAGCTGTTATTCCTAGTAGGTTTTGGCAGGGTCAATCAGAAAATCGGATAGGGCATATAAAAAAAAATGAATCATTGGGAAACTTTGCTTTACCAAACAGATGGGATGCATTTGTCAAATTGGGGAATGCTTTTATTTTTATTACAGCTGTAAAACTGTTGTTTTTTTTGGAGGTGGTATAGGGTGTTGGGTGGAGGTACTTGAGGGTACCTCGCTGTGGTAGTAGTGGATATGTCACCAAATAGTCTGGCACAGGGAGAATCTGGGGTGGAGTATGTTATGAAGCCACACACTCTTACTGGTATATGGGTCACTTGTCCCATGGCGATGTCCCGGTCTGCCTCCTAAATCATTTGGAAGGATGCAAGCTGGAGGTGTGCTATGATTGGGAGGTTTTAGGAGACACCTTCTAGACAGCAGATGCTGTATAAGTTTACAGATGTTGACACTCCCATCTGCTACCAGTGCCACCTGTTTCTCCCTCAAAAATTGATAGCCCCCTTTTTTTTTTATCTCATACTGTTGTCAATGTTGTTATTTGGTATGTGTGTTGTGTGGTGTGGGGAAGGCATCAATCTTTGATCGTTTAAATCCTATACAAGCAATTGCTTTCAGTTAAATCCAAGACCGTGTCTTTTTTAAACTACATGGTTTGAATGTATGTGTTACTTCCCAACTGAAAATGCATAAAACAAAGAAAGAGCCAGACACCAAGAAGGACCTACATTTAACTCTCCTTTTCTTTTGTAAAATAATAAATTCCACAAATATGCAAATACAAATATTTATCTTTAATATATAATTGCTTCATCTGTGGAAACTGTTCACTTTTAAAAATGAGGTGTGAAAGTTTTACAATGCTTGTCAAAACACGCAGTATAAGAGAAGAAAAGCAACTAAAACAAGGTATTTATAAATGAGTTTAAACAGACCATGCAAACAATACCAGTGTATCCACAGCTGAAAACACTTACTTGATTTCATTGACACAATAACCATGTTATACCAGTAATCTTTACAGTGTTCAACCTGTATAGCTACAGCTTGTTTAGTCAAACACTGTTTTAATTGGTTTGTCAGTCATTTGTTGATTTTAATTCTCTTTGCAAATTTGGAATTCCTTACATTAAAAACAGAAATGTTATTGTTTAGGTCTCAGCAATTTGAAATAGTACAATATACTACACTTAGGGTTTGCACATAAAGAAATGGAAAAGATATTGATTTTTTTTGTTTCAAACATTAAGGAGGTGCTCCCTCTTTTTACCATGCCTTTGTACCAAAAACTTTGCTTACTAACACATTAGCCAGAATATTGTTCATTTTATCTTGTCTTTTGAAATGGTGTTAAAAGAACAAAAAATTATATAAGTAATAATGCATGGTTACCCAGGAACATAAAAAGTGCCTACTGAGGTCAGTCCCTGGCAAGCACTGGAAGAAAAATAGGAACTGAATTCTGGATCTTGCATAACCAGATTTGTATGGAGATCGTGCCACATGCAGGGGTGTAGGAACAAAAATTTTAATTCGACCTGGAGCCCCTTTTTCTTGCTTTGATATCTCATTTTACAACAGTTGTAGACGTGACTCCCAATCCGATGTTTATTTTTGTCAGTGTTTCTGGGGTTAATCAACCCTAATTTTATTTATTTTTTTCTCTAAAAAAATTTATTTATATATCATTAACTAAATATTATTTATAACTACCAATTAGTACTATAGCTGTTATTACTGAGCAGATCTGTAGTCCTATTAAAGTGTAAAATGGCCAATTTTAGAGCCACAGTGCATGCTGTGTTACAGCAGCTCCTCCCATCAGCCATTGTGAAGTGCAGATGTGCCTTGCGAGCCTTCAGGGAGCAAAGTAATATTAGTAAGCATACTCTCATTGTGCCATACTGGTCACACTAAAGCTGGCCATACACTAGACGATTATTGGCCCAATCTCCCAATTATCGGGTGATTGGGCAAATAATCGCTCTAGTGTATGGTACTGATCAATTTTTGAAACGTCAAATAAACTATTTTATTTGATCTTTCCGCATGTTTGATTTAAATCAGGAGAAAGCTCCCGATATTTTAAGGAAGCCAATCAGCAAGCTGAATGACTCCCTATTGTTCAGAGCTGCTGCTGCTTTATATCTATGTACAAAGCTGCTCTGACAGCTTTGCAGGTATACTTTACAGCTGTCAGTGCAGCATAGTACATAAATATACAGCAGCGGCTATTGCAGGAGTAGTACAGACAGGGATCTGCCGAATCCACGCTGTGTGAAGCGCGGCTGCGGCTGATTCTTATCTGTATTATGCATGCAATAGCTGCTGATGTATATCTATGTACTATGCTGCTCTGACAGCTTTAAAGTATACCTGCAAAGCTGTCAGAGCAACTTTGTACATAGATATAAAGCAGCAGCAGCAGCAGCAACAGAGAGCGCTGCCCCCTCTCCTCTTCTGCTAGGATTATCGGTCCCAGCAGAGGAGGTGTATGGTGCCGAAATTAATTGGCTCACCCCCTGCTGGGACCGATAATCGTCCTAGTGTATGGCCAGCTTAACACATGTCTCTAATGGTCCCCTTCAGCCCCAGGCAATGTGGACCTTAATATGGCCCTGTACATGTGCATGTGCAAATGCTAAAAACAGGCACCTGGTGATTTGATATTGACCCTTTTTGGATTTCTGGATCAGGTTCCATTTGATGTTAAATTTTTGCTGAATATTTGCTAAAATCTACCATGTTTTTCTATCTTTAAAAATGTAACATGCAAAAAGTTTTTAGTTGTTCTCCTAGTTTTGTAAACTGTATTTATTAGTATTTAAGGATGGCAATCACACTTCCAGCTTTTTTTTCTGGTCAGACTGTCAGTGTTGTATACTGCTGCACATCTTACTTGACATAAATTTATTAAGGGAATAAGGTTTTATTCTTATGTTGATTAACTTTTTGCACATGAGCACTTTCAACAGATCGCATTCTACTCAGGGCACTTAAATCAGGACAAAAACTGGCGATACTTCTCCATATATCAACGGCAGCTAAAGTGGGACTGATATCTTGAGATCGAGAATGGAGACTGCCGCTGATGTACAGCACGTGTTTTCCAGCAGGATTCCCTTAATATTCAACTATCCATCTCTACAACCTTACTGCAACTATATCCATCTATCACAAAATTGGTAAGCCAGACTTTTTTGTTCAATTTGCACAACAGTGCCCCTTCAAGTTTATACCAACTGCATATATATTTATTAAAATATATTAAAAACAACAAAAAAAAAACATTTGAAATCTTAATTAAAACCTGATGTATCACCAATACAAATACAACATATGCTCATGTACATCCATTATTTTGGAGCACAATTATTTGGAATGGCCCATATGGGGCAAACCTAGTTTCCTACTGCCGTTTCATTGACGATTTGTTTTTTGTTTGGGATGGGGACCTCTGCATCACAATTTCTAGAGTATATCAACTGTAATTCTTTTGGGCTTAAATTCACTTTACAATGTAATAAAACCACGTAAAATTTTCTGGATATCACGATTAATATTTTGGGGGAGCAAATAGTCACTTTAAATTACTGTAAGGAGGTGGATATGAATCACTATTTACATAACCACAGTAACCACAATAAAAGCTGGAAAGACAGCATACCGATAGGATAATTTTTGAGGTATAGGAGGAACTGCTCCTCTATAGAAGATTTTAAGATACTAAGTAATACACTAATACAATCATTTAGGGCACAGAAATACCCGGAAGGGATTATGCAAGCGGCTTATGAAAGAGCATTAGCAACTGATATGGAGGAGTTACTTAGGGGGGATCCGGAGGATACAACAAATGTCACGTCAGAGATAGGGAATACACATCTCACTGATACTAAAACAGATAGGAAGAATAAACATTTATGTTTTGTCACTCAATACAATTCACAAGCACACAAGATTAAAAAGATTTTTAAAAATAACTGTTCCATTCTCCAACTAGATAAAACCTTAAAACCGATGATAGACAGGGGTTCTAGGGTCATTTTCAGAAAAGCGAGAAACCTGAGGGACAGTCTGGTACACAGTTTGTTAAAAGAAAATAAGAGTGGGGAGCACAGTAGAAACGTGGTTGCCCTCTAGACCGATAGGATTTCACCAATGCGATAGACCTATTGTCTAGCATGTAAATTCACCAAGAATAAGACCACTGAATTTTACCCTTCAAATAAAGAGGAAAAGTTCAATATAAGGACCTTTATAAATTGTCAAAGCACTTATATCATTTACCTTCTTGTGTGTAAATGTGCCAAGATGTATGTGGGTCGTACCACATGCAAAGTAGGGGTCCGTTACCTTGAACACAGGAGGAACATCCTCAAAGGGAACCCCAAACATTTTGTGTCTAGGCATACCCAGGAAGAACATGGGGAGAGGTGGGGGCAAAAAGCTTTATGGGGATAGAAAAAATTATATCTACAGTAAGGGGGGGAGATAGGTTCTCCATGTTATGTAGAAGAGAGGCATTTCGGACCTATAAGCTGGAGACAATGGGCTGGATCCAGACCTAGTTAAGTGCTTGAACTTAGTTACTCCTGGGCTAAACCATGTTGATTTCAGGGGGAGTCAAGTTAATTGTATTCTTTGCATGCAGGGATATATCTTTGAATTGCTTACTGCACACAGATACTGACCAGCTTTACTAT
>WWET01000954.1:323729-341520 GCA_011038615.1 Limnodynastes dumerilii
GACGCGCGTTTCGTGGTCTTTCTCAAGGGGCGGTGTGTGAATATCAGTGTCCGGATCCTGTTTAAATACCATCGCTGACAGAATCCACCAATCAGATGACCGACTCACACCTGAAGTATAGAAAGCAGAAGTAAACAGTCAAATCCAGCATCAGACATGTCAGATATTGGAAAGACTATTCCGAAAAGTGACTAAGAAAAATAAATACAAACATTGCTACTGGATAAACAATCAAGTATGAGACCAAATAAATGGAAAAATATTAGCAAAAAGTGCTGTGTTCTCGTTATATTAATTATTATGAATAAAATGGTATATATTAAAGACAGCGCTTTTTTACACCAAAACTGACCGTTATCCATAATATGAACAGCATAACACCCTGAATATGTATAATATCACTATAAGTATAGACACTGACATCTTAACTTATAAAATATAGCATAGTACTCTTAAAGAGACAGTACACAATTTAAAGAAACAGTGTTACAAAAAATAGTGATAGATCTATAAATTTATTATGAAATAATAAATTTATTATGAAATGGATAACGGTCAGTTTTGGTGTAAAAAAGCGCTGTCTTTAATATATACCATTTTATTCATAATAATTAATATAACGAGAACACAGCACTTTTTGCTAATATTTTTCCATTTATTTGGTCTCATACTTGATTGTTTATCCAGTAGCAATGTTTGTATTTATTTTTCTTAGTCACTTTTCGGAATAGTCTTTCCAATATCTGACATGTCTGATGCTGGATTTGACTGTTTACTTCTGCTTTCTATACTTCAGGTGTGAGTCGGTCATCCGATTGGTGGATTCTGTCAGCGATGGTATTTAAACAGGATCCGGACACTGATATCCACACACCGCCCCTTGAGAAAGACCATGAAACGCGCGTCGGGACCCTGTCTATCAGCTGCTCTCGTGTGCACCGAGAGCCGCCTCTCCATTGTCCGCTGAAGCCTTGTTGGTTTGTTGTGTTGTGCCGCTCTATTTTTAGCACAGTGTAGGGTTGTTTACTAGCCCATGAATGGGTGAAGTGCAGCCATGAGGCTGTTAGTTCTCCTATAGGGAAAGCCTCCGGATTTCTAGATTAGGTGCGGGCACACCATACTAATCACTGCACATTACTCTATGTTACATTGTAGCAGTCTTTTACTGTTGCTATTATATTTGGCTTATAGATTGAATTGTTTAGACTGTGATGGTGTCATTGGTTACAATTTAAGTGCAGCTATAGCGGACATTTGTTTATATCCATATTTTCGTGTTGGTGTTATGTATGTCTTGCAACATTTTTTCATATTACATATTGTGTTTGAATTTTTATGTGCAATAATGTTGCTCTAAATAAATTATATTTATTCTACAGAAAGCAGAGTGATTAGTGACTTCTATTCCTTAAGGGTGTGCACCTGAAAAAGTTTCACTTCTTTTTTTCTCTATTCTTTTGTTCTGGAGAATACTTTTGTATTATGTGTGAAAAATACCTGAGCAAAATACTGGCATGTGTGGGTAATTCTGTATCTAATCATAAAAAAGAGTATTTTGAAAATGAAAACTAATCTTGCAGCATGCCTTAATACTTATTTTATTCCACTGATTAATATTTGTCAGATGCATGACTGGTCTTGTATGTCTGTATTTAGCTGTATACAGAGAATTTCAATATTTAACTAAGTCTGTATTTGGATTTACACCAGCTATGGGGTGTTGCAGGAGTTCTAGAGAAAACAGAAAACAGGATTTTTATTACTCACCGTAAAATCCATTTCTCTGAGTCCATTGGGGGACACTGCTAGACATAGGGGTATAGGGAGGATTAACCAGTTGATTGCAAAGTGAGCCCAAAGAGCGGGCATAATGAATAACTTTTACACAATCAAAATTCTAAACTAGTCAGAGCAAGGGAGGGAACACAGTGTCCCCCAAGAGAAATGGATTTTATGGTGAATAAACATCCTATTTTCTCTTACTTCCATTGGGGGACACTGCTAGACATAGGGGACATACCAAAGCTACCCCTAAGGGAGGGAATGCTCTGTAAAGCTGTTCGCAAGACTCTGCGCCCCAAACTGGCATCTTGAGATGCAAAATCTTGTAATTTAGTAAAAATATGAATAGACGACCACATAGCGTCCCTGTACAACTGTTCCATGGAAGCAGCATGACATGCTGCTAACGAAGCTATAAACCGGCCTAGTGAAGTGAGCCCTCAGCCCACCTGGAATAGGTTGGTTAGTCAGAATGTAAGCCTGTCTAATTTGTAGAAAAAAATTCACCAGGCAAATAAAACCTTAGAGGCCAGCCAACTACGTTTGCTAGCTTCATACAAGACAACAAAAAGGTCTGCTGTTTTCTTAACAGAAATGTCTCTGTCCACCTAACACCGTAGTGTCCAGACTACATCTAGGCCACTCAAAGAAGAGTCCAAGGATACGGACTTTGGGGAAAGCTGGAATCACTATTTCCTAGCTTAGGTGGAACACAATATAAGACTTTAGGCATGAAAGAAGGCTTAGTGCACAGCACTGCCCTGTCCGGATGGCAAATCAGACAAAAGGGGGGGTTACAACCCAACGCTCCTATTTCTGATACTTGCCGAGTAGAGGAAATAGATAATAGAATTCCAGGAAAAGTCTTTTCCTTGTACAGATTCCTGAGGATTGAAAAGCTTCTTGGTAAGGACCCGTAATTCTAAGTAGAGAACCCACAGTTCAATTGGATGAATAAACGGTGATGGAACAAGCCATATATCCTGCAGAAAATTCTGGACATCCCGAAAATCTGTGAGATTTTTCTAGAATAAGATTGATAGGGCCTAAACCTGCATCTGTAAAGATGCCACACGAAGGCCCCTATCCAGTCCCGCTTGAAGAAAAACAAACAACCGGGAAAATAATAACGAGTAGTGAGACATCATTGTGATTTCTACCACTAGATTTCGAACTCTAACATGGTTTGCCGACTAAAAGTGGATTGGTGTCTCTAGAACTTCTTCCACCTCTTGGAAGCATAGGAAGTAGAGGGAATAAATACCCTCACTGAAATTGCCATCAAGACGACATTGCATCTATGAATCCTGCGACTGGATCTCTGGCCCTTGTGCAGAAGAGATTAACCTTGAAGTTCCTTCGAGATGCCCTGAGAAGTATCTTTGGAGGATCCAAATGGTGCACTAGAAGATGTAATAGCTCATTGTGCCAAGACCACTCTCTTTCATTTGCACTGCGTGCTCCTCCTTGATGGTTGAGGTAAGCCACTGCTTTCACGTTGTCGGACTGAACTCTTATGGGTTAGTTGTATAAAAGAGTTCTGGCTGGATTAGACCTTAGTAGACTGCTCGAAATTTCCATGGGTAGCCGGGCTACTAGGGAAAGTCAAAGACCCTAAAAGCTGTGATCTGTAATGACTAGCCCCCAACCCCAGAGTGGCGTCCCTGGTAATTAAGGTCCCCTGTCAAGCCTATAGGGACCGACCCTTGGAGGGGTGTGCCCTGAGCAGCAACCATCCCAGAGAGTGGTGAACTTCTTTGTTTTTCCAGATGAAGATTAAACCTGAACTATTTTCGTAAGAGTTTCCATAGGAAGATCCTCACACGAAACAGGGCGCATGGAACTGCCTCAAAGACCGAGGGCCTAGCTCCCAAAAATCTCATACACTCCAGAAACTATCCTCCGGTGTGAAGGGGGGTGAGGGAAGGCTGCAGGCTTCTCGCCCCCTCCCCGCTGGGACCAGAGTGGAGGAAGGCCGCAGGCTATCCACTCTGTTAGCATCCCAGTGGTTCCTTCATCTCCTGCCGGGAGGCAGGAGACGCATAGTGCACTACACAAAACGTGCACTCAGCAAAAATAAATAAATAAATAAATATTAAAAATGACGATAGGGCTAAGAGCCCCTGGAAAATATGCCCTGCTCCTTTGGGCACTTTACTAAAACTGGTTAATCCTCCCAGGGGGAGAGGCATAGTAGGGGAGGAGTTTACAGTTTAACACTTTCAGGTTTGAAGTGCCCTGACTACATGGACCACTTACTATACCCCTATGTCTAGCAGTATCCTCCAATGGAAGTAAGAGAAAGATGGTTACTGATCTGCTTGGAATGCTGAAATGCTCATATTAGAAAAATACCTCTTTACAATAGCTCTCAGCACACTAAATCCTACAAATGCATACATGTCCATTGGATATGCATTTTTCACTCAGTCTTGTGCTCCACCTATGCAGTTCTAAAAATTGCTGCATTTACACTGTTAAAAATGTTAGGGGTAAATGTACTAAGGGGCTTCTTTGTAAGCAACCCGGGTCGGAACCTTTCACACCACCACTTACCAGGTCAGACACAGGAAAAACCCTTCTTTCATCCTGTGTCTGAGTCCCAGGTCTAATCACTCCCCGGTACCTTTCACATCACAACCAAACCCTGGTTGTTGGTGCCTTGAGCCTAAGGCCAACGGGTGGTGATGTGAAAGGGGTATCAGTCTAATGTTTACTTTTGACACTGCATACATTTTTGTTGTACAGTGATTTAATGAAATCTCATAGCTAATGTAGTCATACCCATTTAAGATATCCAGAATATATATTTATACACATGCACACACACACACACAGTGGAGGTTGCTCAAATCAATTTATAAAGTAATATTGAGCAGGTGCTGTAAGGTGTGGGGAATTTACACAAATACAAATTGACACCCCAGCACTCTTGCAATTACCCAGCAACAAATTATAACTTTCTATCTATAAAATAAAAGTCAGAGAATTCATTACATACATCTGCAGATATATGATAAGCCACCAGCCACTTACAAGGCTTATTGTTATATTTTAATGGTTGATTTCACACCCTTATATTTTCCATTTTCATATATATTGAGTTTTTCATTAGTAAGCCTTTATGTAGTTACTCATAAAATCAATATGCACATTTTAAAATAATTTCATGCAGTTTAAATAATTTAATTAAACAGAGACTGCCAGAGAAGAAAACCTAATTAACCATTCTATACTCTAAACATTTGCAGGGAAAAAATTACAGTAAGTATAACATGTTCAATTCTGTGCTGTGTATAAAACTTACTTTATTGATATTTGATGCGTTGCCCTGTAACTTTATAATTAGCATTTTTATAAATATTGCATTCCTCTGTACTTAGCCATATGTTTCTATGATGAGACAAAGTTGTCTATTTAACAATGCTTTTGGGCCACAGCCTTACTGCCCTATTTTAATACATTATTGTTCAGATATTGGGGTCTATTTACTTACCTTAACGTTTTCAAATGAATGAAGCTGTTCCAGGATCGCTTCGGCTTGTAGTGAGCCTGGCAGCTTCATTCATTCAAATTTACTAATACTCACCCCTTCCGGCGAGGTCCCGCAATGATTTCTGTGGTCATCGCAGGAGACTTCATTCATACTTCGTATGAATTAAGTCCTGCTCATGCGCAGAGACTCTTATGCGGGAAAAACACTGCACATGCACATTGTCTTCATATCGGGACTCTGAAATCGCGTCTCCCGGACAGGTAAGTTTACCTTTTTTCTTAATTTTTTAACGGTTCTGAATATTTTAATGTATTTATTCATTTATTTTAGTAAAAATTTGATGAAAAAATCAACTTTTTTTTAATTTCATATATTTACATTGGCACACTTAGGTTTATCTCGGCGGTCTCCCCATACATACCCCCTTTTCTTCCCCCTAATAACAGCTGTTAGGGGAAGGAAAAGGGGGAAATATATGGGGACATTGCTGGGATAATTGCACTAACGCCAGCCTGAGCTGGCGTTAGTGTTCAGCCGGGAGCGGAGTGTAAAACTCTGCTCTAACATTTCATAAATACTACGAACTGCCTGCCCGTTCTTTTCAGGGTGGGCCGGCGGTTCGTAGTATTTATGAAATGTTGGAGCGCCGATGTTTCCATGGATCACCATGGAAACTGAAGTTATCCATGGCGATCCATGGTTTGTAAATATTAAAACCTTCATATTCAAATTGGCATTATCACATGAAAATGAAGTTTGTAAATAGACCCCATTGTGCCTTCATATAACCATAAACAACCCTATAGTATTTTTGGTTACAAAGATAGATAGAAAGCCTAGGAGAATTCATAGAAAAAGTAATTATTAAATAAATAAAAAAATAATGTAAACAATATTTAAATACCTCATACATGACCTTATCTAAAGTGATCTAAGAAAGCTTATCCAGTAAGACAGTGCTTTAGAAGCAGAGATGAGCGCCAACCCCTGTGTTCTGGTTTTGGTTTTGTAAAAAAAAAAAGAAATGTTTAGGTTTTGGAACTGTATCTTTTTTAATTGCTAAAAAATGCTTAAAATCATATAATATTTTTTTATGTATTTTTGCTCCTAAAGCATTATTAATATGAATAACATTCATATCCAGTCATTCCTAGTTAAATTGGACCATCTTACAGCTCAAAAGATTCAGGTTGGTAAAATCCTGTGTGCGATCCTTCCATCTCTATTAGGCGCACTATAATCAATATATTTATTCTGTACCTCTTTTGGTATTGAGTCAGTTTGCTAAAACTTTGTGAGTGATCCTTTTATTCTCTATTAGTTACACTATATAATTTTCAAGCTTAATCTGTATAGTGTCCAGTAGCTTCTATACACCATTGTAACTTTTTTATCTGCACTCTGAACTGCCAGTACTCCTAGTAGTTTTCCAACCTTCACTACAAAAATAGTAAATGTGTGATAAGAAAGCATAAGAGATGGAACTTTCAATCCCAAACTTGTTATGGATACAATTATTTCCATCTCTTTATACCTTCCATTATACCTGGTAATGAAAGGTATCCCTCCCTTCCTCTTTCCAATCCTTTTTGATTTCTCCTTAATAAGTTTCTTTCTCCTTTTCTTCCCCCATTCCTGAAGTGTTACCCTAATTTCCTTCTCCTTATACCCCTTTTTTTTTTACAAATTTCTTCAGGAGTTCTTCCCCTTATTCAGTATAATCTTCTTTAGAGGAACAATTTCTCCTGATTCTATAAAACTGGTTCTTGGGGACAGAGCTTAGCCATCTCGGTGGTGTTCACTTCCTTGGGACATAAAAGCATTGGTGTCCGTGGGTTTAAAGAAAGTTTTTGTTTCCACTTTCCCGTTTACATTCATTATTGACAGATCAAGGATATCAATGGTGTTTTTACTGCTCATAAAACTCAATTTAATTCCCCAGGTGTTATTATTCAGATGGTCTTTAAAATTATTCAGGGACTCCTGGTCCCCCTTTCACAAAAAAACAACATCGTCAATGTATCTTTTATAGAACATCAGGTGATCTTTTATTCCCGGGTGCTTTTTCAATTTAGGAAGGGGCAGGAGTAGTAGTCGAAGAAGGAGGGAAGAAAGAGAAAGGAGTAGGGAGCGATATAGGAAGGGGGCGAATTTAGTCCCCATCGCCGTCCCCTCTTCCTTGCGGAAAAACTGCCCATTAAACCAAAAATAGTTATTTTTCAAAATAAAATTAATGCTCTGTAGAATAAACTTCCTCTTATTCTCGGCAAGGTCAGAATCCCTCATCATCCATTCAACTGCCTCCATTCCCTTCTGGTGTTAAATCACAGTATATAAGGACCCTACATCAGCTGTGACGAGGTATGTATTTTCATCCATCTCAATATCCGGTGTCCTTCAAATAGGCGTCTATTTTTGACATGTATGGTTGGAGGTAATAATCCACAATCTGGGACAAGTTCGCAGTCACCGAATTCACCCCGGAAACTATGGGTCTCCCCGGGGGTTTCTCTTGGTTCTTATGTATTTTTGGAAGTGTGTAGAACACTGGTATATTTGGATTATTCCTTAATAAAAAACTTTTCTCTCCTTCTTCTATCGCACCAATGTCTACACCTTCCTTAATAAGAGCTTCCAATCTCTTTTTCACATCCTCCATGGGGTCCCCCCTTAATTTACTGTACGTAGTCCCATCGTTCAGGAGGGCATAACATGCCTGATTATAGTGCTCCTTGTTTTGAACAACAATACTCCCTCCCTTATCACTCGGTTTTAGAACTATGGATTAATTTTTACTTAAATTGTCCAGAGCTTCCCTTTCACTCTTTTTCAAATTAAATTTTCCATTCTTTTTGGCGTTCAATATCATCACCTCCTTATTCACTAATTCCCTGAATGTCTGGATCCAATTTCCTTTTAAATGTTGGGGGAAGAATACCGATTTCTTCTTGAATATTTCCTTCTGTTCATCAACTTCCTTCTTTTCTCCTTCTTCACTGTTCCTTTCCTTCTTAAAAAAATTTTTGAGAGTAAAAGTCTTAATGAACTTTTGCAAGTCCAGGAAAAATTCAGTCATCCATTTTTTTAGTAGGTGCATACTTCAGTCCCCTACTCAGTACTGCTTCTTCCTCTTCCGTCAATTCATGCTGGCTCAAATCTTGATCTTTTCCATCTCATTATTATGTTTCTTCTTCTCTTTTTTACATCTGTGTTTTTTCTCTCAGCACCACCCCTTTTGCCCCTTTTATTCTGAGTCGTGGCATCCTCCTCGATGATAATTCTCCTCATATCTTTTCAGGGTTCTGTCCCTATCTTGCCCCCTCTGTTCCCAACGTTCATACCCCCCATTTTTCCACAAACTTCTATCTCTTCTATATTCCTCATACCTTTCTTCTCCACCTCTGCCTCCTTTCCGAACCATTCTATCTCCCTCCCTCCTACAATCTGCTCCTCCTTCCCCAAACACCTCTCTTTCCAATATAAGGGTCCCATTTCCTATATCACTCCCTACTCCTTTCTCTTTCTTCCCTCCTTCTTCGACTACAACTCCTTCCCCTTTCTTCTTCTTTTTGGATACTTCTTGTTCTTTCCCTCCTTCTCTTCCAATGTAAATGTCCTTGATCTCTCTCCCTACTTCTATGGATGCTCCTATGCCTTCTACCACTATTATTCCTACCTCTACTACCACGGACACTTCTATCTTTACTGGTGTTCCCCGTACATGAATTACCTCCACCTTTTCCCTGTTTATCATTAATAGTGGGCCATGCAATCTACATTGCAAGAAGTAATGTAGATTACGTTCCAAAATTACTGCACATGCGCAGTAGCACTTTTCTGAAAACTTTGGCCGCAAATGCAATGGAATTTTCCATAATTTTCTCTTTTTTCTGGTCCTTTCTGTTTTTATCGAAAATTCAGAAAGGTCGGAAGGGAGTAATAATACTATTAGTGATAAACAGGAAGAAGGTGGAGGTAATTCATGTAGGGGGGGACACCAGTAAAGATAGAAGTGTCCGTGGTAGTAGAGGGAGGAATAATAGTGGTAGAAGGCATAGGAGCATCCATAGAAGTAGGGAGAGAGATCAAGGACATTTACATGGGGAGAGAAGGAGGGAAAGAACGAGAAGTATGCAAAGAAAAGAAGAAAGGGGCAGGAGTAGTAGTCGAAGAAGGAGGGAAGAAAGAGAAAGGAGTAGGGAGCGATATAGGAAATGGGACCCTTCTGTTGGAAAGAGAGGTGTTTGGGGAAGGAGTGCAGATTGTAGGAAGGAGGGAGATAGAATTGATTGGAAAGGAGGCAGAGGTGGAGAAGAATATGAGGAATATAGAAGAGGTAGAATTTTGTGGAAAAATGGGGGGTCTGAACATTGGGAACAGTGGAGGGAAGATAAGGACAGAACCCTGAGAAAATATCATCGAGGAGGAAGGAACCAATGGGAATATGATGAAAGGAGGGGGAGAGATGAATATCTACGGAGGGAAGAGGGGAGAAGGGGACATTTTTTAGGATAAATAGAGAGAAGAAGAAACATAAACATGAGATGGAAAAGGTCAAGATTTATAATTTGAGTCAGCATGAATTGACGGAAGAGGAAGAAGCAGTACTGAGTAGGGGACTGAAGTATGCGCCTACTAAAAAATGGATGAATTTTTTCTGGACTTGCAAAAGTTCATTAGGACTTTAACTTTGAAATTTTTTTTAAAAAGGAAAGGAACAGTGAAGAAAGAGAAAAGAAGGAAGTTGATGAACAGAAGAAAATATTCAAGAAGAAATCAGCATTCTTCTCCCAACATTTAAAAGGAAATTGGATCCAGACTTTCGGGGAATTAGGGCCTGATCCAGACCTACGCCCGCCGTCGTATGGCTGAAAAGCCGATCTTAGCATGTGCCGGGCAGATGTTGCCCTGCGTTGCTACGGCAACGCCCAATCGTGGATCGGGCGTTCGTAAATGCGCCGTAGGGACACTGGAGGGGACGTCCCCCAGCGTCCCTACGTTCAGGTTAGTGTAGGTGGGCGGGGGATCTTGTTTAATGAGGGTGGGGGGGCAAGCTAGGCATGTGAAAAAGAGATTGGAAGCTCTTATTAAGGAAGGTGTAGACACTGGTGCGATAGAAGAAGGAGAGAAAAGTTTTTTTTATTAAGGAATAATCCAAGTATACCAGTGTTCTACACACTTCCAAAAATACATAAGAACCAAGAGAAACCCCGGGGAGACCCATAGTTTCTGGGGTGAATTCGGTGACTACGAACTTGTCCCAGATTGTGGATTATTACCTCCAACCATACATGTCAAAAATAGACGCCTATTTGAAGGACACCGGACACGTCTTGAGAGAACTGGAGAATATTGAGATGGATGAAAATACATACCTCGTCACAGCTGATGTAGGGTCCTTATATACTGTGATTCAACACCAGAAGGAAATGAAGTCAGTCGAATGGATGATGAGGGATTCTGACCTTGCCGAGAATAAGAGGAAATTTATTCTACAGAGCATTAATTTTATTTTGAAAAATAACTATTTTTGGTTTAATGCCCATTTTCATCGCAAGAAAGAGGGGACGGCGATGGGGACTAAATTCACCCCCCCCCCCGTAAGCAAATATTTTTATGGTGTACTGGGAGGAGGAACATATGAAAAAGCACCCGGGAATAAAAGATCACCTGATGTTCTATAAAAGATACATTGACAACGTCGTTTTTTTCTGTGGAAGGGAGACAAGGAGTTTTATGAGCAGTAAGAGCACCATTGATTTCCTTGATCTGTCAATAATGAATGTGAATGGGAAAGTGGAAACAAAAACTTTCTTTAAAACCACGGACGCCAATGCTTTTATTCCCCAAGGAAGTGAACACCACCCGAGATGGCTAAGCTCTGTCCCCAAGAGCCAGTTTTATAGAATCAGGAGAAATTGTTCCTCTAAACAAGATTATACCAAAGGGAAGAACTCCTGAAGAAATTTGTAAAAAAGGTTCATAAGGAGAAGGAAATTAGGGAAACATTTCAGGAAGTGGGGAAGAAAAGGAGAAAGAAACTAATTAAGGAGAAATAAAAAAGAATTGGAAAGAGGAAGGGAGGGATACCTTTCATTACCAGGTATAATGGAAGGTATAAAGAGATGGAAAGAATTATATCCAGATTCTGGAATCTCCTAAGAAATGATAGAGATTTAGAGGGAGTTATTGGTGAGTAAACTCAATTTTTGTATAGAAGGGCAGGAATCATCAAAAATAGGATTGTAAGAAGTGTAACCACAAAACCCCAAGAAAGACAGGTTATTAAGAGTAAAGGGTTCCACCGATATAGGAACTGTGGGGTCTTTAGATCAATAAAAGGGCAAGAAAGGAAAATAGTGGATTATGAGACCACCGCAAACGGTAGAACAACAAAAATATCTGACTTTATCACTTGTGATACAAAAAATTGTGTCTATCTGGTGGAGTGCAGGTAGTACATAGGAAGAACATCAAGGAAACTGAAGGAACGCTGGAGCGAGCACCTGAGGAACATCAAAAAGGGTGATTCAAAACACCCACTATCAGGACACTTTAAGGAAAAACATGGATGCAATGTGGAGGGAATTAAAAAGCTGATAGGGATTAAGAAGGTTGAAGGGAATTGGCGGAGCAAAGATGGGAAGGAAGCTCTTGCTAGGGAAGAGATGAAGATGATTTATGAAGGGAACACTTTGCATCCAGAAGGCTTAAATAGTGCCTTTGAATTGAAGTGGTTTTTGTGTTCAGGATGGAAGCTCTGGTAAAGTGGTTACTACACATCACCTGGTGTTCCGTTCGAGGACTTCCGCCATAGGAACCAGAGCTTCCATCCTGAACACATCGTATCTCCGTGATCCGTTGCCGTTGTTCCACCACCCAGCCCGTCCTTGCTGCCCGCTGTGGAGACGTCCTCACAGGCTAGAAAGACTTGCTGATATCGATCTCTGGAGACTGGGGTATGGGTAGTTCCTTTCGTTACACCTGAGAGATGTTCTTTGTCTGTTTTTTGTCTGTTTTAATATGTTTTAATACCCAGTAAAAGTTTATGTTTAATCACACATTCTTTTAGGTTATTTTCACATGTGAAGGGACATAGTATATGCATTTTCTCTGCTATTTATGATTAGATTACATCTCTTTGTATGCATAAGAGGGCTATCATTTTAGTTTTTGAGATACACAGAAGTTGATATGGTCTATTAATTTCTGTTTTTCGTTTTTTGTTTTTTCCCCCATTTGTGGAGCATATTCATGATACACGGAGCATCGATATAGTGTACCAGGACTACATGAGACTCATTTCTTCTGGTGTGCTGCTGCTCAATACATAAATAATTATAGTTTTATTTATTTATTTATTTATTTATAATTTTTTCTGTTTCAATTCTTTCTGCTATTCCATTTGAGATTTTCTAAACCATAGCGCCAATCCCCTTCATCACTCCCATTTTGTTATATGCTTATGCTTGTTGTTCTACTAGCATCAGCATGCCCTGTTGGGGCACAAGATAGGGCAGCGTTAAAAATCCTCTCATAGGGGCGGATTTTTAATTAACGCTATCGGTAAAAAAACAGCGTATTTTTAACGCAAAAAAAATTATTGAATAGGGAAAAAAAATTGCCTGTAATTTTAAAAAAAATTGCGTTCAAAATATGCCGGCGAACGATTTTTAGGTAATTGAATCGGGCCCTGAGTTTCTGTTTTTTAAAGAACAGTATTCCATTCAATTTATTTCTAGCGCTTGTGTTAAGCAGTAATATTTTTTTGATCATTTTTACAAAGTAGGTCTTTCAAGTTAATTTGTAGCTGGAGAGAAGAGTCAGTTTCTTAAATGATGGTAAAAGGGGGTCTGTAGAAACAATCGGCCACAGCAAAGAAGCAGCTCTTTTGATGAAGAAACTTAAATGATTATGGGCTCTATTTACTTACCTGCCTCGATCCCTTCGTTTACATTATTTACAAATACTCACCCCCCGAATCTGAATCTGAATCCGAACTGCTCATCTCAAATGCAAGTGCATGAACTTAGTTACTCAAGGGCTAAACCATGTTGATTTCAGGGGGAACCAAGTTAATTGTATTGTTTGCATGCAGGGATATATCTTTGAATTGCTTACTGCACACAGATACTGACCAGCTTTACTATCACACTGTTATTTAGACTTGGAATAGGAAACATCACCTCTTAACTCTAATACGGTTTGCAACAGATGAAATATGACTCCCCTGCAATCAACATGGTTTAGCCCAGGAGTAACTAAGTTCATGCACTTAACAAGGTCTAGATCCAGCCCTTTGTTCTTTACATAGTTACATAGTTGAATGTAACAATATCTGTGGTGTTCTCTGCCTGCGCTGCTGGGTATGGGGAATATGTCATGCTGCTGTAGTTCTAGAAGGGCTACCAGACCTTATATGGGTGAATGAAATGGTACGAGGGTGAACTACGCGCTGACCTAATACTAGTGAGTATACAGATAGTACAACATAAATTACATAAAATTACAACAAAAACAGAAAACACAAAACACTTAAGGGAATAAAAAGATATTTATTAAGATGTACAGTAAAATCAACCTGATTCAGAAAGATCTGTACAGCTGTAGGTTCTGGACAAATAGTGCAGAAAGAATAAGCAGAAAAAACGAAGAAAAAAATATATATAGGCAGAAAAATATACGCAGAAAAATATATATCCAGCTATAGGTCTTTCACAAATACTTGCTCCAGTATTGCTGTACACAGTAAAAAGTATACGCTGATCTTGTCAGTATAAAGGGAGCAGAGTATGGAATATAGTACAGTACAATCAGCCTGTGCCTGATGTTTCAGTGCTGGGGTGTGACTTCTATATGTGGGCGGGTGCTTATAATCCAGATGATATACTTAGGCTGGATAGATGGCTCAGCCTTAATTATAGGTGTGCTCCCGCTAAGTGCTGGTTAAAAATCCGTTTTATAAACGTGCGAAACTCCCACAAGCTGGGAAAGGATAACAGGAACAAGACTATGCAAGTCTGTTTTTATAAACGTGCAGCACTCCCACAAGCTGGGAAAGGACAGCAAGAATGAGACTTTGCAAGTCTGAAATAGGTATATGGTACCTTTTGTCCTGCGGATAAGGGTGCACCCTGCTTCTTCTCATTGGAGACGGTGGACAGGGTGTTTCTCAAAGCTGCTCGTTGCAGCCTTTGACAGGCTCGTGCTGAGAAGATCCCGTGCGCTCTCTTGCGCTGTGTGATGTGACTACTGTCGCTATTACTGCAGATGATAGCGGGTCACGGCGAGGTAGCGGTGGCGGGTCCTGAGGGGTCTGGGTAGCTGGAGAGCTCTCCCTGTCGACGCGTTTCTCCCCTCTGTGTGGGGGCTTCTTCAGGACGGAAAGCTACTTGTGACGGATCAAGATCAGCAGAGAAAGTGGGTTAGAGTGCCGGGTGGGCGGTTTATATACGTGCTGGGTGAAGATGATTGGTGGAGGCCGTAGTCATGTGTTGTAGACACATGCTGCCGGGCTGTAGTAAACAGATCCATGTGTTTGTGGTGAGAGCTGAATATGCAAGCAGCTGTGGGCTATGTGGTGGCTGATTGGGACGAGAACAGACAAACAAATAGACATATATAAACGGATGACATAGAACAATGGTAGGGGGGCGTGTCTGGATGTGGATATTACAAGAGAAGACATTAATAAAGCGGAGATTGGGGAATAAATGAAATAAAATAAAATGATAAAAATAAAATAAAATAAAATGAAATAAAAATAGATGAAAAAATGTGAAACTATGAAAAAAAGAGAGAAAAAAGAGGGAATAATCGAAAATAATGGAAAAAATGTAAACATAGAGAAATGGAAAAATGAAAAATACGAAAAAAATGAAAAAAATGTGAAAAACTAAAAAAATGTGAAAAACTTAAAAAATGTGAAAAATTGGAAAAAAACAAAAAAAAAACAAAAAAAAAACCTGAAAAAATGTGAAACATGAAAAAAATGGTACAAAATATTTTTATAAGGGGAAAATGAGAAAATGAAAATAAGAAATAAGAAAATAAGAAAATGAAAAATGTAGTAATTGGGATGGGGATGAAACTTAATTGAAGACGAAATAGTAGATAATGAGATAGATAAAGGAGGATAGAAGATGAGTATAGGTGTATATGGGCGTAGAGCGTGGGGGTGGGCTAGGGGGGGGAATATAAATAAAGATAAAGAAATAAAGACTAGAGATGAGTACGTAGATCCCACTGGGGAGATTCCCAATGGTGAGGGGGAAGATACGTATGGGGAGGTAGGGCTAGTACTTAGTAAGGAAGGAGCCCAAATCAAGGTCCACATTGTGTCCGTTAGGAGTCAGAGTTTTCATGGTATATATCCATTTAGCTTCTTCTTTGGCTATGGATACTGTGTAGTCCCCGCCTCTCCATGATCTGTGAACTTTTTTGATAGCTGTGAAGCTAAGTCCTGCGGGGTCGCTGTTATGGTATTCCTTAAAATGGACCGGGATGCTGTGATTGTCCAAGCCTTTCCTAATGTTTGCAATATGCTCCATAATTCTGGTTTTAATGCACCTGATTGTACGTCCCACATATTGGAGCCCGCATGGGCATTGTAGAAGGTATATTACCCCCTTAGTGTCGCAGGTCATCTTTTCTCTGATGCGGAAGCTTGTACTTGTGACTTTGGAGGTAAAGATGGTGGTGGGTTTGGTGCTTGTGGTGTTACAAGTTTTACAAGCTAAGCACCTGGTACAGTTGTAAAACCCTGGGGTGTTGTCTCCTAGCCATGTTTGGGGATCTTTCCGGTCTTTCCTGGGTTCTCGGAGGACAGTGGGGGCTAAGATATTCCTCAGGTTGCTGGCTTTTCTATAGGTGATTTTTGGTTTTGAAGGTAAAAACTCTTTGGCCAAATAAGAGATGAGCAGTTTGGATTCTGTGAAATCGGACACATTAGAACTTTAGGGATCCGAGTCGATCCGAGCCATGCCTCGGTTCCTCCCACCAAATTCGGATCTGTAATCGAGGCAAAACACCTTTTTCACTAAAAATTTGGATCTTTCAAACCCTGTATTTCCTGCTTCCTGTCTGTGACAGGAAGTATCATATGACTGTGACTTTTTTTGCTATAACTTTATTGAGCTGAATGGACAAACTGAACAGAATGCCTGGGATGAGTGATAGGGGTGTAACTATAGTGGGTGCTTGGGGTGCAGTTGCTATGGAGCAATCACCCCCCTGCACTCACCTTTCATCCAATCCACCCTATTAGCAGCTCCCCTGCAACCCAGCTAAAGAAACAGTCTTCATATGCCATTGCTAGAGCTATTCAAGGTAAGAAAGATCACAGCTAGACTGTTAATAACCCAATGGGCCACCCATGGAGGGATTCTGGTAGCCCAGAAACATCCCCAAAATTATTATTTAATAAAAAAGAAAGAAAAAACCCATTAACTTGAAAAGGAACATGGCTTAGCGGGTGCCGTGAAAAGGGGCGTGGCTTTATTAGCTTGTTGTCTAGACAGGCATAAAAGAGGATTTCCAGCACAGGGAAGTTACCATAACGAGAGCAAGTTTGCCAAAACGTTTTACATGAAGTGACAGTGTGAGGGGTCCATGTATCCATCAGTGTCACATACAGACAGTAGTCATGCACATAGGCAGTGGTGATCAGCCAATAAGGTGACAAGGCTGCAGGGGTGATCAGCCAATAGGATGACAAGGCTGCAGCCACTATTCTGCCACTCATACAAGTGCTAAGAGTCATTAGGCTCTATTTTCTAGCATTAGTGCCTTGAGCGCTAATGATAGCAACTAGGCTCGCTGCACCTCGCAGCGAGCCTAGCAGGACTGAGGGGAGTATTTATTAATACTTACCCCTCCGGTGAGGTCCCATGATGGTCAGCGAGCCTTTCGCTGACATCGGAGTTCCGACGCATGCGCAGTAGATGCCTTTTGGGACTTTGAAAATTTCAAGTCTCAAAAGTCAAGCTCACTGCACATGCACCGGGATCAGAGACAGACGCGCGCCCAGTCAGGTAAGTTTTAAGGCTTCGGTTTCTATTTTTGTGTATATTTAATTAAATATGTTTATTAGTAAAAAATTTGTTAGAAATAGTTAATGTATATTTTTTTTATATATATTTTTTTTACTTAGATTTTAATGTTTTTGTACTTAACTGTATTCCAGCGGTCTCCCGATATGAATCCCCCTCTTCCTCCCCCCAATAACAGCTATTAGGGGGAGGAAAAAGGGGGTATAGTGGGAGACCGCTGGAATACTTACCCTAACGCCATCTTTTTCCTAATGCCAAGTAGATGGCGTTATTTAACCCGTCGGAGCGGATTGTTAACATCCACGCTGACACTTAGTAAATACCAGCATGCATTCATTAGAGCGGGCCGGCGATCCAGAGTGTTTAATGCGATTGTCGCCATGGTTTCCATGGTGATGATAGCATTGTAAATAGCTAACTCTTCGTTTTCATATGATAAAGCCCGTTTTCACACAAAAACGGG
>WWET01000954.1:358731-373894 GCA_011038615.1 Limnodynastes dumerilii
GTAATACTGGGAGCTCGGGACACATGATGGGGGTTATCGGCAGTCTGGAGACATGATAGGTGATACTGGGTTGCTGGAGACATATAATGGGGGATACTAAGGGGCTGGAGACATATGATGGGGTTTCTGGGGGTTTAGCTGTGGTGCTGTGTGACAAGGGGTTGCAATGTGGGGCTGTGTACTGTATAGGCGCTGTGTATTGTATAGGGGCTTTGTACTGTATAGGGGCACTGCTATACTGTGGTTTTGCTCTGCCCAACCTCAGTGTGTGACCAATTGTCTTTTTTGTGGACAGATTTGTACAGCAATCACAAAGTGAATTCTGTCGGAGCTCAGAGCTCTGTGCGCGCCTCGGATGATGTCACGAGGCCTAATTTCCAAATCCTGCGTCGTATCTCATGGGGTTTTGGCATTCGGCAGCAGAGGAAGGAGCGAAGGATGCAGCCTCTAATGTCTATGATGTCAAATACACTATAAAAGGGGGACCTCTAGTGACCGAATGGTCATTAGCAGCGGCACCCCAGAACAGGAAGCAGGAGGACGTCGTGTCAAGAGCCAGAAAAGGCTGAAGACCATCTTCTAGCAACGGAGCAACATCTACTATCAAGAGGAGCAGCATCTTCAATCAAGAGGAGAAGATCTTCAATCAACATTTCCAGAACAGCTTTTAACACATCAAGAACTACTAGCAAGTCATCCCAAGACAGATAACTGCAAAACGGTAAGTCGATACTTAACTATATTTTTTGCACACATTTAAACTATTCATTATCCTTAGGTTTAGTTAGTACACAGTGGCCACCATTATAGCTTAATAAAACACACAGGGACACATTAGTTAGTTAGTTTTAATGTATAGAAATGTATTGTTTATTCATTTATTGTTTATTCATGTTTAATATTTCTGTTTATTAGGGAAACTGTTTTTTTGTGTGTTTTTTTGACACATTACTCTGCCTCATTTTACCCCTTCTCAGGCAGACACTTATAGTACTTGCACTACTTTTGTTTTCTGCCACTGCTGTGTGCAGGGCCGCTATCAGGGTTGGACATCCGGGCCTTGTGTCCTGGGCCCGGACAGAGAGGGAGCCCGGGATAGCCCCAGACCTCCTCTCTGTCCTAAAAGGAAAATAAATGGTCAAAAGACAGCGCTAAAATCAAAGGAGAAATATTAGTTTATCAAAGTAAGCAGCTGATGGATTAGGTCACAAATGGTGGCTAACAGTCAGGATTCTGGCAACCAGAGCTGGGAAGCGGTGTTCAAATATCCAGCAGGGAGAACTGTCTGTTCTAGTATCTGTCTAGGATTGTCTGTTCCAGCCATTGTATGTTATTACTTTTACATTGCTCTGTTTTGTCTTGTCTCTTGGTCTTCTTTCTGTGTTATCCTGTGCTTGTTAGTCCTTCTCTCTGCAGGGCTCCTCAATAATATCGTCTGGCCTCTGTCTTGTCTGTTGCTTCAATCTATGTCTGTCTGCTTTCCTGGTATCTTGACCCTGTTACTTGGCCTTTAAACCTATCTGGACTCCATTACCTTGTCCCTGTATACCTATCTGGACATTGTTATCTTGTCCCAGTATATCTATCTGGACCTCGTTAACTTGTACCTGTATACCAATCTTGACCCCATTACCTTGTACCTGTATACCTGCCTGGATCCCATTACCTTGTACCTATATTCTTTCCTGAATTCCATTAGACGGCACCCAGGAACCTGCTACCTTGAGCCTTGAGTCTTTGTTCTCCTGCATTCTGTGTGTGTTTCCCTGTGAACATTTGTATCTTAATCCGGTGTCCTTTTCTGTCAGCCCTGCTCTCTGCTTTGTCCAGTCCTTGTCCTCTGTTGTACCTGCCCAGTCCCTGTCCATCATGATGTTTGACTCCCAAACATTCCTTGTTACTCCAGGAGTTGCCATTGGGGTTGCAACCTGCTGTGTGCCTTCCGCACAAGTCCATCCTTATCATCAGTTGCCTTAGTGAAGATTTGTTCCCAGTTAGACTCGGCGTCCTGGTGTGCAGTGACTGAAACAGTGTATCAGTAAATATTTAATAAAACTATACAATTGATTATACATCTAAAAAGGAAAAGGTGAGTTCCAAATTAAATTGAATGGTGACATCACCTAGAACATAACAAAACTGAATTTCTCATAACAAACTTAAAGGGTTACAACACACCTTAGTCATAAGGGGATCATTCTGTTCCACCTCTTATTGCTCCATATATATGATACTCCTCAGCTACTTCTACAGCATCTTGTATTCTTTAGAGGTCTCCAATCCTAATACTGACCAGGCCTAGTTCTGTGTCGCTTCCAAGACTGGTATGGCTGTAGGCATGATGCCTGGTATCTTAAGAACCTTTGTGAATGAGATGAAACCCCTTTCTAATATTCTGGAGATGTTCGGTCCATTTTACTTTCAAAGGTTCTGTCTATGTACTGTTTACTACACTTACATGTCAGCATATACATGCAATTACGAGAGTTGCAAGTTATAAATTCTTCGGACTGAATCCAGAACTAGGAGTATATTGCGGATGTATGGTGGGTTCCGTATATCCGTCTGCTTCTACGTTGAGTGGAAAGGGCACTAACCCACCCACATATGGAATTCTGGAAACTTATGTGTCCAGAACCCTACCTTTTCTTGTCTGCATGTAAGAGTAAACCTGGCCCTTACTGTACAATTTAAATAGAAAGCCCAGTCCACTGTGCATATAAACTACGCACAGAGGTCTGGTATTCCTCACGTATGGAAGTTCTGGATGTATGGAAACCAGCTCCATACATTAAGAACTTACATGCATAATATCGGTACTGCGCAAGTGACTCCTGAGAACCAGTGTTTACATTAGGACAGTTTTTGCACCCGTTCCACAGCGATAAAAATGATCCACAGCGATAAAAATCTTTATTCCTAATGGGCCTGATTCAGAGATACGATTTCCACGGCACTTAGGTGCGTATATTTAAGATCCTAGAAAATTCGCAAAACTGCGCATGCGTAGTAATAGTGCAACGCCATCTACGTAGCGGTTAGGAGCGTAAATTCGCTAAGAGCGTAAGTTTGAATCGCACGCAAGCACTTAAGATCTTAAGTGCAGCGAATCTTTAAGATCTTAAGGATTTGCATGGAAATGGGCGGGGGGAGGCAGGGAAATCAGGGAAAGTGGGCGAGGACTGACACTTAGGATCTTAAATGAACGCTACCACGTCACTTAAGATCCCATCTTAAATGAACCACGTCACTTAAGATCCCAAATGACAGCGTAGACTTAGGGCAAGTCAATGGTGGTCTAAGTTTAAGATCCACCGCTGTTTGCAAGGGGAGTGGCTGTTTATGCAGTGGGCTGGAACAGGGTAAGATCTTACCTAAGGTGCGTATATTTGCGATCTTTTCGCAATCGCATCTCTGAATCAGCCCCAATGTTCCCTAGATTTTTACTTTTAGAAAAACTGGACTTCACCAATTTGTTCTTTAAATTAGGGCCCTAATTGTTTTGGTTTAACCCATATATTCCTCTGCAATTCTGGGTCACTGGTAAGGATACCCCAATGTTTGCAAACAACTCTTTCAATCTCTTTGTACTACTGGTGTATAAAGTGATAAAGGGCACAGACTAAGTGGTTCCCCTTTCCTTATTTTTCTAGGAGGGTGTCTGTATCCACCCTAGATACCTCATCAATGAATCCATCAAACTTGGTATCATCATATCTTGAGACAAACTGTTTCTTCATGGCTAGTATTTGTTGTTTTCCCACCTCCTCTTTTGAACAGTTTCTTTTCACCCATTGGAACTGTCCTTTAGGGATATTGGACAGCCATAGATGTTGATGGTTACTAGTAATAGAAATATAAGGATTAGTATCTGTAGGCTTTACATAAAGATTACTGCATAATTTATTAGCCTCAACAAATATATTTAGATCCAAAAGTTGACCTGTTCCTCACTAATGTTATAGTTAATGAAGGAACCCCTTTCACATGCTGCTGGAAGTTTGTTTAGATTGCATTCACCGATGCGTCACCATCCAGCTGCCTGGCTAAAAACTAGAGGCAACTGTTAGACAGACCATCCCGCATATATAGTATCCCTTGGTATAGGAATGGTTTGTTCCTTCTCATGATTCATTATGTTGATTGTTTTATGTTCTTTTTTGTGTGAAGAGTGAATCATTTGTAGAGGTTTGATGGAAAATGATAATAGAATGGAAAATTTGGAACATTTCAGTGGGGTGAAATGTGGAGGCTTTAAGCCCATTAATCAGGGTACAATCTTTTTTTCTCCTCAACCTGTTGACTAAATAAGTGTCAGCTTTATGCATCTTGTAATAAAATTTCTGTTGGAGGTATTTAAGCGAGGTTGCAGCATTGCTTTATGATATAGCATTAAATTGGCCTTTGATGAAACTCATCTCACCAGCAGCTCATCTATAGGGTGGAGCTGAAACCGGAAAGTGAGTTCATCTAATTGGGTTTCCAAAGATGTTACTGCTAGGGTAGTACTCTTTTTTGGCTGCTACTGATTTACTTATAAGCTGTCTTATAATAGTAACTTTGTGCGCTTATCAAACTACGCCTGTTGCAACCTCTTCAGAATTAGCTTCTTGAGCTAATCTCTCCACATTGTGGAAGAATTTCTTTTAAAAAAAGAGCCCTGATATTGATTGAGTGTGTATATGTTAGCTTAGCTAAAGTTACTGACCATAAGATACCAACTAAAATATCCTTCTGAGTCATTGTTGGAGGTTGTAAGGGTAAGAGGGGTGGAATATCCTATCAAGAATACAACCGAGCCTCACTTTGAGTCCGTGGAGGCAAAGAACGTATTCGTAAATGACTCACTTTGTGGTCTACAGTAAGTCCTGAAATGCTGGAGAGCCCCCACAACCAGGGTACATTTCTTGGGACAGTTGAACCTGTTAACATTAACAGAGAGAAGCTTTAATAACCTCAGAACAATGGTGGTGAAGGCCCACTTAAGAATGCGCCATGATCGATTGAAAAAGAAAAAGGAATTATACTATCAGACATAGATGACTCAGATGGGTAGAAAAAGAGAAAGGAGAGACACCTCTGCCAGAAAAATGAAGTCTTTGTAGTCAAGAACCCTTACAGAGTATGGCCCAAAAGGGGTTGAAGTAGCTCGGACTCCAAGTAGGAGAAAATAGTAACAGTGCAAACAAGGGTATGTATGGGAGGGTGGGGTGAGTTGGGCATTGGATTAGCAGTTCAGGATTGGGGAGAGGAAGCACCATTGCTATAACCTATTAAAGTCAGCTAAAGCATTGCTGGGGTAAGAAAGTATGTCCAGAAAACATCAAAATCTCAGAGGGGGGGAATGAGGAGGATGGGAGTTTAATAGAATCACATCACAAGAACCCTTTATGAGGATCTACTAGGGGAGAGGAGAAAAGAACACATACACATACTTACTCATTAATTTTTCGGTAACCATCGTACCCGTCACACTCGCCGCATACCTGACCAGAGAGGTAAGTAACACTCTAGGGGACTTTCAGCCTAACCCTAAGACTCCCCTTCCCCAAAGCCTAACCCTGAAAGTCCCCAGAGAGGTTGCTCACCTCACTAGTGGGGTCTGTGTTGGGCGCCGAGTGAGACAGGGCTGGCAGCGGCAGCTTCCGAAAATGAATTGGTAAGTATGCCAATCGCCATATTTACCCATTATAAATAAATTGAAAAATGCTGTTGAAATAGAGACAGCCGAAAATCAGTTTTTGGCTGTGTCTATTTCTAAAAGATAGCATTCGTGGTGGGTCTCCCACTAGTTCTATCAACTATTTTTTTTATAAATGCTATTGATTAAAGAACACCTTCCAATTTTCACCTTTTAGACAAAGTAATTCACAGAAGAAAGATTTTTATTTTCTGTTCTCTTTTACCATTTATTTTTAGGATATTATAGCATCTACAGTTTTTTTTCTAATACTTTCAATATATTTATATATTTTTGTTAAGTGTTTTGAAATTGTATTTTTTGTCTAATTAGTCAACTTATATTCACATGCTAGTATCAACTGAGTGTTAAATAAAATGAATTTTTCTTCTTATTGACTATGACTGTGTAAAATTGACAGATGGCTGGTTTTGATATTTTAAGGGGAAAATTGCTATTATAAAAATTGCTCTTCTTTATAACTCCCTGAGAATTCTGGTCTTTTTTCTACCATGTTTTCCAATTGGTTAAAAAATATTCTCTGATGGACTGAAGCCGCTTGAGTGTACGCCTGAGCGCACAGCCAATTAGACTCATTTGAAGTAGCAGAATTGCCTTCTTTGGTGTTAAAACCCCATGTCAAACACAGGGCCTAAGCTCATTTGTACTACAAAATGAGATTGACAGAGCAGCTGCAACAGGGGGCATGCCTGCTGGACAACTTAATTGTGGAGACTGAAGGGCCATCATGAACTGCCTTGTAGAGATTCTATCACCATGGCTGCATTACAAATGCTCCTTATTAGCAGTGATCTGTAATCAATGAGCTTAGGCAGCCAGACCCGTTCATGAAAAAAATGGAGTCACAAGTCCCAGTAAGAAATGAAGTTATAATGTACATACCTGACTTTAACCCCAAAATTGCAGATTTTTTTTATGTATGCACATTTATCTTAACATTTACAAATTAATTGTAGTATAAATATTATGAATGTATATATGCTTCTTTAAAATGTAGTTCAATCAGCTTAATGACAAGAACTAAACATTTTCCTAGTCTGACAAATGGCTAACTAATGTCATTTACATCCACATTCGAATACATATGGTCTGATCCAGAGGGGACATTGGGCTAGCCTGAAAAATGGCTAAGTAATGTTATTTACATCCACCTTCGAATACATATGGTCTGATCCAGAGGGGAGTGTATGCCTCATGGTATAGCCTAATCAACGTTATTTCACACTGTGCTCAAACCATGAGCACAGAATTACAGGTCATCCAGACACACACATACTGTAACTCGTGCAGTGACTGCTTGCATTTTAAAGAGTGTTTTGTGGTGACATGTAGTCAGTGTACAGTATTGGTGTGCTCATGCAATTGTGAGCAATCCAGAACCAAACACAGGTGTTAACAGTACATACAGTTTACAGTAAAACACAGGTCCTGTCTAAGTCCAGGGAGCTGATATTTCACAGCTTATTTCAGACCATTGTGTTAGCATTTCATATGCGGCAGTTTGCGTACAAACACTTAGGACCTAATTCAATTAGGAACGCGGCCCGCGAGAGACAGGAAAATGGCGCCACACATTTTCCCGTCTCTTACGGTAGGCAATTTTTATGTGCACCTCTATGAGGCGCGTATAAAAATAGAAACTAACAGCATCGCACCGCAAAATACGCGGCTGCGATGCTAATTGTATTAGGCCCTTACAGTCAACCACATTGCAGATATTACCAAATGCATTTCCTTTCCCCAGAAATCCAAAAGCAGGTGCAGGGCACTACACTGTTATGTCTAGTAGAAATAGCAATTTACTTTGTGTGAACACTTCACTGACAATGTAAATGTAGTTATATTGTAGTCATGAAGCAAATGAACTTGAAAATAAATGAATTTGTTTTTATCAAGACACAGGTCATAAATTTAGCATTGTGTTTGTATAAATGCTAAAAACAATGGTGTGATAAATGTTGTGAAGTGTCCACCACCAGCCACTTTCTGGACTTAGACATGCCCTTTGGCTGGTGCTAATATTTAGGTATAAATTGTGCTGTTGGGTCTGGACTGGGCACACTTGCATGAGCACACCTTTACTGTACACTGACTAAGTTGCTTCACCCCTTACCTCCCACAAACACTCCAAACACAAGCGATCTCTGCTGTGAGTTGCATGTGTGTCTGGATCACTAGAATTGTGTGCACACTTCTACTGGGCATGCTCAGTGTAATGGGAAACACAGAGATATATTGCACCATCGAGCCATTGAGCATAGATTCCAGTTTGGATCAGACCCTAACTGCCACTTGGCATGGATTTTATATATTATGAAGTGTTTCTTATTTGAAAATCTATTATAGTACAAGGTTGTGATTATCAGTAGCCATAACTAGTGCATTTTATTGCATTTTATTAGGCATGGGTTTTCAGTGAGTTAGTCTCCACCTTAGTTGCAGATTCTAAGCACTATTTAATGTAAGAAATGCTGACATAAAATTACACATGATATTATGACAATATTATGTTAAAGTTGTGTTCTGCATTGCTTTATTATGAGGTTTAAAAACCCTTTTTATATTAACCTATTAACCGATTTGAGCATCCATCGTTTTAGTATGGAAATATGTCTGTAACCAATAGCTGCCAGGGTTTGTTGGGATAAAAAAAAAGCTATTTTGGAGGCTTTAACAAGTACCTCTTGATGAGTTACCTCTCAATTTAAAAACACAGGATGTATAAGCCAATAGAGAGAGTACCAATATTGGGTCATATATCATGTGTGTCTATTTTGAGAACTCCCATGGAGGTACCCCTTAAAATCTCTAAAACTGTTCTTTTTTATGTAGCTGTTGGCGCCAGACATGTTTCCAAACATATTTGCAAATGTGTGTAATTAATATTTCTCCATTTTATTTTATAGATGATATGGCAGGTTAGCTATTAGTATTTAATCCACCTGTCATCTTCTGATACCATATATTTGCTATACCATTCAGTCACTGCTGTGGAGGATAATGCATCTTCAGTGTTACAGTGTTATACCACTTGATATTCCATCCACCTTCTGTCTTCTGATTTAGGAGTCTATTTACAAACTTAATTTTCATGTGATAATGCCCATTTTCATATGAAAATGGGCATTATCACATAAAAATGAATGTGTTAATATTTACAAACCATGAATCGCCATGGAAAACAGCAGTTTCCATGGTGATCCATGTAAACATCGTGTCTCTCCACCAGCCAGTTCTTTTCAGAGCGGCCCGGCGATTCTTAATATCTATTAAATGTCGGAGCGGAGTTTTACAGTCCACTCCCGGTGTAAAACTAACGCCATCTCAAGATGGCGATAGTGCCTTTATCCCAGCGATGTCCCCTTTTTCCTCCCCCTAATAGCTGTTATTAGGGGAGGAAAAGGGGTACATGTATGGGGAGACCGCTGGGATAAACCTATGTGTGCTTATGTAAAAAAAAAAAAGTTGTTATTACATTTAAAACATTAAAAACTGTTAAAAAATAACAAAAAAGAAAAACTCACCTGTCCGGTAGACACATCCGACTCTGAAGATTTCAGAGTCCCGATATGAAAACACTATGCATGTGCAGTGTTTTTCATGCCGGGACTTGAAATTTTCAAAGTCCCACTTTGGAGTCTCTGCGCATGCGCAGGAGGGGTGAGTAGTAGTAATTTAAATGAATGAAGCTGCCAGGCTCACTGCGATCCGAAGCGAGCCTGGAACAACTTCATTCATTTAAAAACGTTAAGGTAAGTAAATAGAGCCCATAATCTGATACACCATCCAAAAACTATTACTGAGGACTGACCTTTTGTTAACCTTTCAGGAAAGGGCGTAACTATAGGGGGTGCAATGAGTTCAGTTGCCATGGGGCCTGGAGGCTTAGGGGGCCCGCCAGCCCAGCAATCACCCACCACACCCCTCTTTACTCATAAGCATGATTAGGCAGCTGTGGAGTCTATCTTCCCCGCGCTGCTATAGAGGTTCACAGTGGGCCATCTACTGTGACTCGCTGCCGTTGCTGCAGAGACAGATTCCACAGCTCCCTCAGTCTCCAGTCTGACCCAGATCCTCGGCAGTTGTTAGCTGCAAGTAGGCTAAAAGATCTCGTGCTGATGTCACGCCCATGTGACCAATCACCTGATCAGGGGGAGGAGTCAGGTGGTACATATAGAGAGACCACTGGAAGCGGGAATACATATGTAAATTAAAATGTATTTTTATTAAGAAAAAAAAACTTTTAAATGTTTTTTAACATGTTAATTTTAAAAAAGTAAAACATTTTTTTCTTAATAAAAATACATTTTATTAGGTATATAAAGTATAAATAAAAAACAAGCAAAAGAGAAAAGAGAAGACAAGACTTACCTTTCTGGGTGACACGCCTGACTGCCGATTCCAAAGTCCTGGCATGAACACACTGTGCTTGCGCAGCGTTTTTCATGCCGTTACTTGAAATTTTCGAAGTCCCACAATGGAGTCTCTTCGCATGCGCAGTACTTTGTATGAATGAGAAGTTCTGTGATGACCAGACAGACCATTGCAAGACCTTGCATGTCTTATGGGTGCACTGTGTATGTGTGTAGCATGTTTTATGGGTGCACAGTGTATGTGTGTGGCATGTCTTATGGGTGCACTGAGTGTGTGTGTCGCATGGCTTATGAGTGCACTGAGTGTGTGTGTAGCATGTCTCATTCCTTTCTTCAATGACGCTGACGTAACAACGTCAGCATCTTTGCAGGCGAGAATAAAGGACAGAAGAGTGACCAGGTGCCATCGGCAGAGGCAGCTGAGCCATACAAAAAGTGTAAGTGAAGTTGTAGTTCCTATAGACTGTAGGATGAGCATAAATTATTACATTAAATATTAACTTATTTTCAGTTTCCACTTCTCTGTTTATATTCCAGAGTCATCAAGCGTGACTTCAAAATACCTGACCTGGTTATACTCGTCCACTTTGATAACGAGACTCATTCATGGATACAAGCAAAGTAAGTAAAAAAAAACTCTCTGTTTATCTATTTACAAATGTCTGGGTTTTATAAATATTGAGTACATATATATATGTATATATTCATTGATAATTGGTATATAACCAAAGCCAGCCCTCCAAAGCTAGTTTGATTGCAGAAGTGAAGAGATATTTCTATCATTTCTGCAATCAAACTATCTTTGGAGTGCTGGCTTTGGTTATATTCCGATTATCCATTAATTTAACTCATTAGCTTTGTACCCTGCCCAGATTTTGATTAATGTGAAATATATATATGTCTCGGACATGGGGGCCTCTTCAAAATTCTGCTGTGGGGCCCACAGAGTTCTAGTTATGCCCCTGCTATCAGGATATTACTTACCTTTGTATTTAGTGATCATCTGTACTCAGAGTGTCTGACAGCAACTTCAACAGTTCTCTGCAGAGTGTGAGGCCCACTTCGCATATTCTTCCTCCATCAGGGGATATCTCTCCCTTTTGCCGTTTCACAATATCTTTCCAGTCCATCTATAAAATCATGTTAACAAACGATGTCCTAATTATATCATGCACCGTGTGTATATCCATGCCGACATGTGGTCATCATTTTATCTTTTCAAACAATCACCTTACAGTATAAAACCAGCATAAACAACTCCTCCGATTGACAGGATCCTAATTAGAAAAAATCTCTCTGCTCTAATTATAAATCATATTTCTCTCAGTGTGATGATTTGTGTCATTCTTGGTGGAAAATGTCCCCCAACACATGGTAAAAAATATTTTGTGTTATAAAGTATTAATAAAGGTATAAAACGATGAATTTATACCTCTCTATCACAAAATATTTTTTACATTCCTATTACATGCATACAAGAAAATGTCAGATAGAATCTGGTTGGTTGCTCTGGGTAACCACTCCACTTTTCGTTTTCCGCAGTTTATTACATTTTTAGTAAATACTATTAATGTTATCATAACTATGATTTTTATTATTTTCTTTTTTCTTATCTTTCTTTTTTTTTAGCATTCAGAAAATGGGCCAGATCCACACTTAAAGTCGTTTTAAGTACACAAGTGTACCCGAGTCATGCACTACTAAGTATAATGCACCCCCCTGGCACTACCCTCGTACACATGGAACTTAGCTGATTTATGTGTTCAAAACCCTACCTTAACTTTTCCTTGTGTATCTGGTCGCACGTATTTCCTTGTCATATGTAAGTGCCTAACCCAGCCCATACTGTACAATTTAAATGCCTCCCTCTCCCACAATGCGTATATTCGGCTTGCGTAGGGATGTCACGCCCATTCGTATGAAGTTATCAGAAATACGATGTGTAACATCTGCCACGTGCATGCGCAGGGTGTTCCCACAGACAGATTTACGCATGCAGCATGCATAAATTAGCTGTCGTTATTAAGTCTGCATCAGGTCCAATGTTATTTGCCATATCTGTTGTGAAGGGTATAATATGGAAAACTGTTGCCACTAAATGGCTGACAGTTTTAACTTATCAACTTTACTCTGTGCTGCAAGAGATCTGGAGCAAATAACAAAAAATATGACCACAAGTATGACTGCAAGTCCTCACTTTTTCCAGCTTAGCATTTAATAAGCCAGACACAAAAGGTATACAGGCAGGCTGTGGCTCAAGTGGATTATGTACCCAGGGCTGTCTTAACAGAATTGTAGGCCCTGGGCAAAGCAATGCACAGGGCCCCCCCTATCCCCCTCTAAGCATCTGCTGACAGCCTGCTGCCTGCCACCTCCTCTAGACTCTGTGCCCCTATGATGCCCCTGCCCTGCCCCCTCTGGCCATGTGCTGCCCCTTCTTCCTTTTTTCCCTACTCAGCCAGCCTGTAAAAAAAATCCTTTTACCTTGTTGTCCTCTATGGCTTCTTTGTCCCCCGTGGCGCGCCCTCTGTGCAGTGAGCGCTCACGTGAGCGTCAGGCTGCTTACGGGCCACTCAGACGGCTGGGCAACAGGGGGAGGAGCAGCCCAGTGGTACAGAGTATGCTGGGCTGCACTGCTGTCAAGGTATTTTCAGCCTCTGTTACAGCCCACGCAGTACTACATTCAGAAAATTTAATTCTGCATGGGCTGCAGTGGAGGCTGAAAAAGCTTTAGGGTTGGACAGTGCTAAAGGGCCCCTTGGTGTGTTGGGCCCTTGGGCACTAGCCCAAACTTCCCAGTCATTAAGACAGCCCTGTATCTACCTAGTCCCTAACATTCCTTTACTTCTGCTCAAGCACAAAGAGGCTGATCCTCTTGTGTAGACATTGGCAAATCTGTATTGCAATGTTTTTCATGCATGGAAATTACTTTGTATTTTTGTAAATAATATTTAAATACTGTGTATTCTTTAGGTTTAATCTCTAAATTAGTTCAGGGTTGTTGACTCCCGAAATTTGGGTAGTTCTCCCGGTATCTTAGGTCTACACTAGCATCTGTTTTGCCCTTACTCTCAAATTACCAGAACCAGACTTCCATAAAAGGGGAATAATGAAAGTAAAAAGGGGAGTAAGGAGATGGTACAATGAGAGTATGGTAAGCACCGTATGCTGTATCCACACTTATACACATGCTTATACACATCATGGCCGTATTCACAGATCCGTTAGTTAAAGATACGCAATTATACGCACGTACGTTGCAAGGCAACACCTATGACACTCTCCTCACATGGACAGGTTTTCAGTGGCTTACGCCTCCATAGGGCACCCTGATCTCTACGTGTGCATTTATGTGCGTATAAAACTTACGTACGTGCGTATGTAACTAACCGCGCCTTCAAAGGGTCATTTAAATGCCCCCCACCCTCCTTCACGTAACTTTGTCTGTACAGATTTCAACCACCCCCCTCCGCATGTCCCCAAATGAGATTCACACGTAAGTGCCTAATGGACTTCTGTGCGTAAAGTCAATGTAAATAGCATAAATAAAGTTGCTACACATGCGCAGTTAATCCGATTCTAGAAACACTCACGGAACTCCGCACAAACGGATCTGTGAATCCGGCCTTATATTATAATAATAATTTCTCAATCACGGTGAGAAGGCAAAGCTTAACACAAGTTGGATGTCCATTGAAAGGGCAAAATAAAGCAGAAAGAGGAAGCACCTTGGGAAAGGAGAGGGGGGCATGGCCTACACATACATCCTTCTCAAAGTCTGTACTGCATAGGGATAACATTATGATAGTGGGCCAGATTCACAACCCCATCATTTTTAACATACGTGCCTAATTTTACGATTCTAGTTACTACGCAAGCGTAGTAACTATTTTACGCTATCTACGTAGCGTTTTGTTATGTAGATTGCGTACATGCGGTCTTTAAAGATCTTCGAAACGCTACGTAGATAGCGTTAAATAGTTACTACGCTTGCGTAGTAGCTAGAATCATAAAATTAGGCACGTATGTTAAAAATGACAGGGTTATGAATCCGGTCCAGTATCACTACTCCCAAACCTTCTGAAAGGGTTTGACAGAGGGTTTGACAGAGTTATGCATTTTATTGCATTACAACATTGCATTAATAGCTTGTCTGTTGATTTAGGTAGAGAGTGAAGTGGTTTGTGCAATAAAGACAGCTGGGTCAACTGGCAGATCCACCTCTAGCAACCACTTTATGAATCGGATAGCTTCTTTTCAAACCTGTACAATGATGGGATTCACTGATCCGTGTTTACTAAGAGCGCGTTTTTACGCACACACGTAGCAAGGAAACACCCATGACGCTCCCCTAGCACAGACGGGTTTTCGGTGACTTACGTCTCCATAAGGCACCCTTATCTCTACATGTGTACTTACATGCGTATGTTACGTATATGCGTACCTTACTAACTGCGCCCTTAAAAGCCCATTTAAATTACTCCCCCCACGCACTTTCCCGTAACTTCTAACGTACGGAAGACAACCACGCCCCTCCGTACGTATGTCCCTAAGTGTGATTCACAAGTCCATGAAAAAAGGACTTACGTGTGTAAATACTACTTAATTTGCGTGGGAAAAGTTATTACACATTCGCAGTTAATCTGCACCTAAAAATATGCAAGCAACCCCACGCAAAAACGTATCTGTGAATACGGCCCAAAGTGATCCCACCTCACAACATCCTTTCCAGCGGTGGATGGAAAAAATGGAAATAAGCAGAACCAAATACCATTATGTATACAGTGTATATGGATACCTACATTAATAGATGCCTTAGGAATGCTAAGCTTAATAGCTGACCATTTCTTGTCATCCACAGTTGGGGATAGCTTGTAAATCTTATGAGTCCACTAATCATAAGTCTGTGAGTGGGAAAGGTTTTGCTTCCACTCACCAGCACAAAAAACTGGATACAGTGGGGATCTGACATCAAGGCCATGCTGCTAATACATTCACAGCGCCAAGTACTACAGTAGGATCTTAACTATGGATCTTGTGTAAACTCTGGATCAGCTATGCTAACCTAATGCATGCAAAACTTATATAT
>WWET01000954.1:395250-418323 GCA_011038615.1 Limnodynastes dumerilii
GAATTAGTTACAAAAATCTGCAGAAATTTGATAAGCTGCTCCGCCAACATCAAGGCTTCTCTGTGGGAGCAGTCCTAACTCTAATCTTAACTCTAAATAGAGCGCTAACTTTAGGTCAAATATCCACTTTCTTTTCAAACCAAGAGCATACCTCATGGAGATTCCCAGGTCTCCAAATGCTCCTCTGAGACCACACTCCCTCACAGCTGTGGTCTCAAAGAGACTTTAAAACACAAAATCCAAAAGGAGGCTGCTCAAATCAGTTTGTTAAAGTAATATACACGGCAGGTGCACTGGGCAGGGAATTTTACAAAAAGCAAGGCATTGCCTGGCACTCTAGCCATTACTCCGTAACTAAATATGAATTTCTATCTTTAAAATAAAAATCAGAGAATTAGTTACAAAAATCTGCAGAAATTTGATAAGCTGCTCCGCCAACATCAAGGCTTCTCTGTGGGAGCAGTCCTAACTCTAATATTAACTCTAAATAGAGCCCTAACTTTAGGTCAAATATCCAATTTCTTTCCAAACTGAAAGCATACCTCATAGTCTCTCTGAGATCACAGCTGTGAGGGGGTGTGGTCTCAGAGGAGCATTTGGAGAACTTGGGACACTCCATGAGGTATGCTCTCAGTTTGGAAAGAAATTGGATATTTGACCTAAAGTTAGGGCTCTATTTAGAGTTAAGACCTCCAATAAGTAGATTGCATTAGAATTACATATAAAATATTGACTGAAAATTTTAGATAAAAATACATAATATAATATCATTCAAAATGAACACAAAAAAATGTATATGGGAAGTAAAGTCTGCTTGCTATTGTATAAACTTAAACATACTACATGTTTATTCAGATTAATGGACATTGAACCAATGAAAATGCTGTAAAGTTTTCGCTTACCTCTGCTTTAAATGTAACTGTAGATTATTTTGCCCTGATCTTGTAGTTGCTTTTAAGTCACTGAGGACATCTAATGGTTTCAATAAGTAATGGAAATTTCTGAAAGCACGGTCAGCAAGTGCACATTGTTACTTACATCACAGCCTTTTACTTACCTAAAAAATTATTTATTGAACAGTAACATTAAAAACAAAATCAAATTGTGCATTTGAATGTCTGCCTACACTGATTCACAATTTCCATGCCATTTCTCGTCACCAGACTATGTCTGATTCTTATTTTTAATGATTGATGATTATGGTGTAGGATATTTTCTCAATAATTATGTTTAACTATATTTCTTTATCTATGTACATAAATCTAAACTGTTTTTTAACTTCAGAGCTCAATACCTTGGGGAGACTACAATTAATTTCCATCCTTAAAGAGAACTGATATCGTAATATGTGGCAAGAAATTATACCATAACTTACATCAGGCAAAACATTCCTTACAAAACAGTATGTTCGGTAAGGAATACAATATGCTATAAAGAATAGGCTGTTGGAAATAACCTCAAAGAAGTGGCCAATGTACCTTGGAAAAACTATGCTGAACTGTAGAGAATTAGAATTGAGGAGTTGATAGGAGATACATAGCTCCACTCTTTAGTACAGTATAGAATATAAGCTGTTTAGTATGTGTGTGCTATTAGCTAAAGCATTAAAACCATAAAGTGTTTTACCTGCATGCAAGAAACAACAATTTATTTTTCCGCTGTGCTTTTTATGATAATTTCTGCATGTGTTGATTTGTACCTATTTGTTGTTGTCCTAACTCTAGGTCATCCCAAATATTACCAGTTCTGAGCTATAAGGCTGTCAGGCTTACTTCTAATTATGTGTTAATAACTGGATAAAGAAGATATTATTGACACTACTATTAAGCTTGTTGGGTCATTCACTACTGATTTCAAATATACTAATGAAACCCCCCCCCTCCCCCCCAAAAAAAAAACAAAAAAAAAAAAATCACGTGTTCTGGTTAAGTTTTTAAAAGATAGATAGATTTAAACGAACAAGATTGGCCTCTGGAGCAAATGCACTGCTAATGAATTCGTTTTATTGCAAAGATTCACTATTTCATATATATTAGTTTTTGGAATGTTCTTGCAAAAGGACTCAAAATGTATGTTATCAACACTAAAAGTGTGTTCCACAGTTTAAACAGAATATTGTTAGCAATCATTACCTTAGAAACGCAGATACAAAAAAAAAGGATTCCTAACATTCTTTGTAATATTCTTGTAAGGAAATGTACCATTAATCTACCATTATAAAATGTTAACTCATTCTACTACTACTACTACTATGCTGCCATCTGCAGTTCACTAATGGGATGTTCCCACATGATAAACGTGATCATCCTTGCCCTCTCCCATAGTTTATATTTTTATCTATTTAAAAAATAAAAAAACCCTGCACAAAAACTGATAAAAACATGACTGTATATAAAACCAGAGATCAGCATGTAACAATGCTGCATAATTTACCTACATACACTATATAGTATTTAGTCTACTTAATAATAGCAATATAATGTAGAATAAGTATTTGCTGATTTTCCTTAAACACTGCTGTTTTTTTTTCTTTTTTTGTTAAACTTTAGACTACTAGTAATGTGTTGAAATACATACTGACAATGGAAGGATACACAAAGAACTATATATATACAAATAGATAGGGATATACTGTATATAATTATGTATTCGATGTGTAAGATCATGTTATTGAAGATATGTCACAGCATTTTGTTATATGACTTGACTGTCAAGTTCAGATTTGCTGGTCTCAGAAATGGCTGAAATTATGCGAACTGGGTTAATATTTCAGGGTGTAACAGAGATGTATTCAGTGGATCAGAGGTTGGCTTTTTGTCTTCATTCTGTAAGTTAATTGGTCAGAGGAACTATTGTACAGTGATAACTTTGTAAGGGTTGTATTTTATTTATTATAGTTAAAGGGACTAAATATTTATAGCTTATAATGGAAAGTGTATAGAGCAATAATTAATACTTGTGTACTGAAATATTAAGCACAACTTTAAATAATAAATGGCCCATATTATTTTTAAAAATAATCTTCATTATTTAAAATTAAATATATATAAATCTACTATTGTTTGTCTGCTATAATAACAACACTGTAACAAATACTTGTCTGGGAAACAAGACTACAAAACATATTGATATGGGCTTCTATGTCAACTGTTATCCATTGTGGTTCTTTGCTACCTAAACTAATATCATACTCACTCATATAAAATATATCCTGCTACTGAGCCTTGCATAAAAGGAATACTTATCTGTCTTTAGCCATGATCTGAATCACTGCATTCGGAATGTTACAAGACTTTACCACTGACAAAATCACATCCTCAGTTGGACACCACAAGATGCCTACTAGCAAGCAGCAAAGCTAGAGTCCATTAACACCCCACATACATTTAGTATGTTATCTTATGAATGCATTACAGCAGGATATTGCTATCTAAATCCCTGAATGTGGCTCTTCAGGCAATCACAGTTTGATCTCATTCTGCAAGAGTCACTCTCAGATCACTGCAAACATGATGCCTTGGAGGCATTAGAATAAGTTTTGGTCCGTCAGTGTCAGTGAACATTATTGCCTAAGAGAAAACTCCAGGGTTTGGAAACAACATTGGAGGGTACTATAAATGGGCCCCTCATGAACTGGATCGGTATTGTAGGACATTTTTTCTCTGGGATAGTGCAGTGTGGCATTTTATAACCTAGGGGTATTTCCGCATGTAACGAACTGCAGGCATTATTATTATTATTATTATTATTATTTCTTTAACTAAAATTACTGATTTCATCAGTACTTAAGTAATATTGTAAGTAGTATTAAGTAATACTGCTTATTGTGGTGAGCCTGGCTAGGAAAACTTAATAATACTTAATAATACCATTCCAGCACTCTCCCACAATGCAATGTGTCAGAGGCCATCCTCTTAACTATTCTTCTGTTCTGAAGTCACACCAATCTTCTTCAAGTTCTCAAGTTAATATATATTAACAAGGAACACTTTTTTTATTTAGTACTCTAAATATATAAGGATAGATGACTAAATATATTAAGATAGATAGATAGATAGATAGATAGATAGATAGATAGATAGATAGATAGATAGATAGATGGATATGCAATTATTCCAGTAGACACCATAGTTTACCAAGAAATAGATAAATGTGCATAGACTGGGAATAAGGGAAGGGGAGCAGCCATATCAAAATTGATGTGGGGAGGAGTTGTGAGAGACATGAGGAACTTAAAAGGGAGTTGGATGTAAGAACGCCATCTTAACATCATAGATGTTGCATTTTTATCTGTATTCAATCAAAATTTACCAAAGTTACTTACGATTAATCTTTTGATAGCTATTGTAAATTCAAACTATTTTCCATGTATCACTCAATAGTTTACTAAATCTTTTTAAGTGCTAAACTAACACCTTGGTATTACATGCTAGCAACTGATCATATTTTTTTTATACAGTAAGTGAATTGAATGGAGTCCTGTATAATTGCTTTTCAATACATGCCAAAAATGTACTAGAAAAAGTTTCACAAAAACAACCAAGTCACACAATAAGTTATTAGTCAATTATGACAGTTTTGCAGCAGAGATATAGTAATAGTGATGATGGATTAGAAGCATATAGATTCCTAAAAGAGGCCATCATGAATATGAACAATAGATGCATTCCAAAAAATACATCCTTTGAGATGTTAATGTAACAAGCATACCAAATTCCATGTAACAGTTGACATATATAGAAGACTATGAAGTTGGGAGATGGGTAGTTTAGTTGGGAGCTGCCACAAAGAGAGAAGCATACCCCTCCAGGTATCATGTATCATGTAACAGGGTGTGTGGTTTACCATTCGTAACTACTACACATCATCATCAATTTTTAAATCTCTGTTGTTTACCCATTGGTAGTGAACACAATTATCATTCTGCAGACATCTGAGCTTTCAGCTCTGCACAATGATAGCGACTGCCGACATTAAGATAGTGCAGAGAGCCAACTGAACTGTAATGATATTATATTTATAAGCATCAAACAAATGACTGATTGCCTAGGTAGATTAAAGAAATAGCCAATAGCGTGTCAACTACAGTTTAATGCCAAAAAATGCTAAATCATGTACTTGGGTCTCAAAAACCCAAAAGATAAGTATAGTATTACAAGCACTGTAATGGAAAATACTGAGGAGTTTCCTTCACACTTTATCAAAACAGTAAATAATAAATTGGAATTTGTTAATTGGAATAATTCTTCGTTCCTATTATCATCCAAATCTTGCAGAACCAATATTGGATAATTACTATAAATACAAACACCAGTTTTCTTATTGAAACCCTAGAACTTAATTGGATCTGTGGGTAAATTTAGATTATAAATATTTATTGCTACTCTGTTTTTCTATTTTGCAATTTTGTATTCTCTGTATAGGTTTCTTTACACATGTGTTTTCTTTTCTTCTTAGTAGACCTTATTTAAAAATATAACTATACTTATTTTTATGGAGTGGAGCAGGGAGTGATCATCAGAGCATTATTCAACATCAAGAAACTTTGACAGATCTAGAGATCTAGAATGGTGTGTCAACAACCTGTTTATCAGGGGCTTCGTCCTTTCACAAAGTGGGCTTGCTTTTGTACCAAGCCCTTAAAAAGTTAACAGTTAGGCAGTATTGAGAAAGTTGGAGCGCCAAACACACCTATGCCTATTTAAATCAATGTCCAATAGGTTCATGATTTTTATAGATAATCCTAATGTAACAGTCCAGGTTATTAATCATTTTGTAGTGGTACAACGTGGTTTCTCGTGAATTCCAGGTAAGTATATATGAAAATTGGGGAAAAAAGACAAACAAAAAGAATATAGTGTATTATGCCCGGAAGTCAGTAACACCCTAATGTGCAAACATCAGTCTGTATTATACCCATATGTCAAACGTGGTCCAACAGTAACCAACAGTTATATAGCAATGCTGTATCAAATATTATCATGTGAATAAGTGCACCAGCTCTCCCTTATATAAGGGCCTGTAGATCCTCAATTTAAGTTTACTTTTTGCAGTCATCATTTGCATAAAATAGAAGTAAATAAAAACATAGTGCATTATCGTTTTAAAAACAACTTTACTTCTCATATAAAAATGGCTGGGTATCAAATCACAAATTTGTCTTTGGACATTGATCTAATAAGGCATAGGTGTGTTCAGTGCTCCAACTTTCTCCATACTGCCTACATACTTATTTTTATATTTAAATGAATTATGTGTAAATGCAACAGAACTTTTTTAAAAAAATTTTGACATTTTTTCTTTACACTTATAGGCAATTTGTTGTTTATATTTCTACATGTATGTAATGTTGATTTTTTTTATATGTGCTTTATTATTGACCTTTCACTCAATCATTTAGAATCTAAGTGTTGTATATACTCTCTCTTTTAGTATGTAAATAAATAAAATTGTATATGTTTATATCTTTGGGTAAATTTTTTTGTTGTAGCATTTCACTTTATAAATATTATGGTGACATTCATATGTATTGGTTGCTAATATATGCATTAACATAAGCTTTGACTTAAAGACACAAGTGTTTATTAACTAATAGACAAATAAAATAACATCTATGACTAGACATCTATGAAACTATGAAATCTATATAAGCATGCATGACAAAACACAACTTTATTATTGTCCTCTGAAATCAAATGCTTGATGAAACATATGTCAGCTAAATTTATTTGTCTGAATTGCCAATAAGTGATTCTTTACATCTAATAGGGATACTGGTAATTTTAATATGACAGATATACTTGCATTTGCCAGTTTGATTGCTTGTCAATCGAAAAAGGGGATACCTTCAGCCTGATTAGCACTGCGATGATGTGTGGGTGTTTTCAACTGTGATACTTGTGTTTGCTAATTGCCACGAGAAAGGAAAGGAATTTCGCCTATCCATTTATTCTAACAAGTACGATTATATACACCATGAGGCTGCCAGCGGTGAACTAAGGTCTGGATCTTGGGAGTAATGAGACCTGTATGGGCATTTAATCCATCTATTCCTCTCTCTTTGATATTGGAACTTTTTACATCTAGCTCTATCAATAGCATTTGTTGTGCTATCTCTACAATACCTGGCACACAACACTTTATTATATACTTTTGGAACTGCTTTCAGCATAATTATCTTATATATGTCGGAATTCACAAACAAACATATTGTGTTGAATTATCTGGATTATTACCTCTTTCTAACTGGTTGAACAGTGAGGTTTATTTTTATTGATTCTGCGGTACCTGTTATAGTTATTATTATTGATCAATTGATTATATAAGCTTTAATTGTTTTGCTGTATTCTGGTCCCAGGACAATTTTGTATGTTTGATTATGAATAAATGGATAGTTGGAAACTTATTATATGTGGGTTCTCTTAGTGCATTTTTTTAAGTGTATTATTTGTTTGTTAGTTTGTCCTTTTGTTATTACAACGCTAGTATCGTCTTCAAGGAGTTATTTCCAAAAGAGGTAGCATGTACATTGAAAGCAAAAAATATGTCCTTAAATGACTGTAAATAGAAGCAAACTCTGAAAAATGATTACATAAAGGTGTAGCTTGGAAAGCAGAATGGGGCTAAGCTGTAAAGGCTCAATCTGTGGAAAAATTGACCCACTCAGTGTGTCAAAAGCTGAAAGACCATAGATTACGTTAAAAATGACTACGCATGCGCAGTAGTAAAAATCGCTAAACACCGGACTTATTTGTTATACGTCCGGTACTCTGAATACGGGTTGTAGTGCCATTAATGATCTATTGAGCTTTTGAGTTTTTTGCGCCAAGTGCATGATTTTGCATTTTTTGGCATTAAACACTTGACCATTCCTCCAGTCTACCTAGATCATCCCTCATTTTCTGTACCCCTCCTGGCGTGTCTACCCTGTTACATATCTTTGTGTCATCTGCAAAAAGGCATATTTTCTCATCGATACCACAGGCAATATCACCTATAAATATATTAAATAACACTGGTCCAAGTACAGAACCCTGGAGTTCTCCACTGGTTACCTCACCATCCCCAGAAGAGATTCCATTTACTACAACCTTCTGTAACCCTCTGTAACCAAGATCATATCCATGCAGCTATTTTTACTTAACTATCTATCTTCCAGGTTATTTAACAATCAGCAATGTGGTACAGTGTCAAAAGCCTTACTAAAATCTAGATAAGCTATGTCTCCATTATCAAATATTTTATTGACACAGTCAAAAAATTCAATAAGATTTGTTTGACATGATCTTCCCCCAGTGAATCCATGCTGCTTGGGATCCTGTAAGTTACTGGATTTAAGATACTGTACAATTTGTTTATTTAACAGTGTTTCCATCAATTTCCATACTACTGATATTAGACTCACTGGTCGGAGTTTCACACTTCTTCCCTACTTCCACTTTTATGCAGAGGGACGACATTTGCTATTTTCCAGTCCTCTGGAATCACCCCAGTTATTAGGGACTGATTGAATAATTCAGTTAATGGATTTTCCATACAGATGACAGACCTATTTATAAGAGGCAGACATCTGGATGGCTGAATTAATAAAAGGGGCATACACTAGACCCGCACTCTGGGTGGTTCATGGCACACCCACCTTTCCCATATGCACCCACTGGGTGTTACTAGACACACAAAATGTTGTCCCTCTTTTCAACTCTAAAATGTAGGGAGGTATGGTAGTGGAGGTAGGGAATTGTGTGTGTTTGTGAGGGGGGATATAGGAGGGTTGACTTATTGACCCTGCACGAGATCTTCTGTACCTTCTACCTACTAGTTGCTGAGTCAAGCAATTGTCTCGGCATGAAAGCCACATCTTAGATGATTTCTCTATAACAGTAAATTTTAAATGTTTCAATTACTTTCAACCTTTCCATATTTTCTGTTATTTTTGTCTTCAACATTAAATGTTTATGATATGCTCATTAAATTGACATAGTAATAGATGTCTGACAAAATAAGAACTTACTGATAATGGCAAAAATTACCCTTTGATTACAGCAAAATGTCATGATTACCTCAATGAGATGCAAAGCAGAGCTATCATTGTAATCTTTATCAGAAAGACCCAGAGGTAGCTCCATAATTGAATGTTTCATTAGAAAATTGCTACAGCTATTTGACATTTATGTGACTCCAAAGGAGTGTTCACCAGCTATATTTAAAATATTAGAGCTCAAGTTATTATGAAATAGAACATATCAAGGAGTTTTCTTTATGTATGACTTTGATTCAAGGAGAGAGATTAAAAACCTGACTTGGGTAAATGTTTAAATGTTAGCAAATGATTGGCCAGCTATATAGTTTCATTATTATAATTTACAATTCTCAATAGTTTCATTTTAAATAAAAGCACACTAAAGAAAGTAGTGGTAAAAATGTGATTAATAAATGTTATAAATACATGTAGACATGCAACTGATATAGATAGGAGAATAAAAAAATAGATTTTTTTAATATAATACATTCTTCACAAGCATGTGAATATTCTTTTCAGAAATAACATTTTACAAGCTACTGAAGTACTTACATTGATATACATTATTAAATATAGCAGAATGCCTTTTAACCTAAGTTAAATCTATCATATTTCTCATCTCTTCCTTAATTATATTTAAACTATTGGTATTGTTGCATAGTAGATAACCTCATTAATGTTAGGTGATATTTCTGTTTGTGAGTTTTGAATAGTTTTGTCTATATTGTATGCACAACTATAGTTAACATCTGTTAAAAGAGTAATATGAAATGGACATAAATTCTGGAGAAAAGGGAAAATAATGTTGCAATGCAGGTATATATTGGCTGCTTTGGCATGTAGCAAACAAATACCGGACAGCAATATTTTTGTACAATTACATAACCAACTCTGAAGCTGGCCACACACAGAGCAATTATTGGTCAAAACAGATTAACGCAATACCACCTACTGTGACTGATAGTCAAAAGCAAAACAACTCATATGCATGGATCCCACTGCTTCTCAGGAAGATTTCATAGTGGCTGATCCCTGCTGGTCTGACAGAACACCAAAAAGCCCATGCAGCTGACTAGCTGGCAGAGATCCACCATAATGAACTCCTGGGGTAAAATTTACTAAAGGCCAGTGTGTTTTATTATACTAAATCACAGAAATACCACCAGAAAACACACTCCAAAATTATTTTTAAAGGTTAAGCTGTAGCATGCTGGCGCTTGTAGTGCTCCAATTGATAGCCACCAAAATCGCTTCATAGTATATTTATCCCCAAGTGACCAACGTGAGAAGGATCCATGTAGGTCAGTTGTTTTGCTTTTAGCCTGGGACACAACAAACTTCCTGCTCACACAGCTTGTCATTTGGCCCTAAAATCAGATCCCGTGACCTACTGTCTTCAGACTCCTCTGGGGCCACTGATTTAAACACCGGAGTAAATCGACACACATTTGAAAATCACCACTGCAGAAATGCACCTTAGTAAATTTAGGAATTAAAAAAATTAATTGCTAAACAACTACAGCGATGTTGGGGTGACTTAATCCACCAATTGAAATCACACCTTAGTAAATCTGGCCCCTCGGGCCAGATTTAATAAAGGTGAGTTTGTCCAAATCGCCAGTGTTTCTATTTTAGAATCACTGATTTACTAAACTGAATTTGACCATTAAATCACTGTAGATGGTGTATTTTCAAAATAGCCGTGGTTGAACTCGCTCTGGCGATTTTTTCCATTCAGGAGATACAAATCTCAGATTTACTAAGAGGAGGGATTGCAAATTGCTGAAGATTGATTCTAAAATCGCCAGAGTTAATAGAGGTGGGTCTGAGTGGAGAATTTGTAGAAATCACTGGCAACTGGTCTGCAAATAATGATGGTGCCTATAAAAACAAATTTTCAAGGGACAAGAGCTAACGAACATTTAAAATTATTTAAATATGGCTTTTTCAGTTCCTATGCTGCATACTGCATGGGTGCTGTGGCCATACTTAGGACCACAGAAAGGCCTGACGAGGAGAATCCTGAAAATCACCAGCTCCATGTTTCGCCCAGGCAGTACATACGCGGCCTATCATGTGCATTTGTTTAGTAGGCGTTTGGACCTGGACTTCCTGCCTGATCAGGAGGTGGTTCAATTGTTTTGTCTGTATCGCAGTAACCTCGTGAATCTTTATGAGCAGGTGAAGAGGGATTGGGCGCCCTGATTTGCTGCACCTTTCATGCTGGCTATCCTCACATTCATGCGTGCCTCTTTCTGTGCCCTCCCCCACTGGTACTTACAAGAAGAGAAATAAGTTGCAAATCCAAGCAGAAACAAGCCAACTTACAAGAATATAACAGTTGATCAGCCACCAAACTATCCATACTCCCACAAACACCACTAATGACAAACAGGAAGCCATCTGTGTTTTATAAAGCCTGGGAGATGAAGTCTGGTGATATTTCTGCAAACTCCATCGGTCTAGCACTAAACTTTGTCGATTTAGGAAATCCAAAGAATTACATGTAAAATATAATAATCTCGTCCATCTCCAGCAATTTAAATTGCTGGAGTAAATCGACATACATTGCCTTAGTTTGAAAATCGCAAGGACACTTTGCCTTCTGGTCAGAGATTCCCCAGCTGGCTAAATCCATATTTACCCTGGTCAACTAAATCTTTATTATTTTATTGCAGGGTTGCCGACTCTCCCAGAATATCCGGTAGACTCCCAAAATTTGGGCAGTTCTCACGGTATCCTGGGAGAGCCGGCAAAGCTCCCACAAGCCCCACCAGCCATCATTTACTACTGTAGTCATTAGTGTAACTAGGGATGTGCGGGGCTTGATGATGTCATCAAGCCCCACCTATACCCTGAAACGCTAGAGATTACAGGAGTGATAGACAGGGGGTGGGGCTTAATGACACAATTTGCATAAATCACGTCATTAAGCCCTTGCAGAAATCTATGGCTTCCCTCCGGGTTCTCCCGGAGGGAAGCTCTAAAAAGTCGGCAACCCTGTTTAATTGTCACAAGACTTCAAATAAGTGCAAAGCATGGTGTTTTCTGTGCTGAATTCAAACAAGCCTTTTAGAATGACTCACATAACGATTTTGAGTGAGACACAATTCAAGTTTAAACCATTTGGTTTATTAACAACACAGGCAAGGTAAGTGATTAACACAATTAAAATGTTGATGCATAGAATTTTCATTTGCGATTTGACTCAGGAGCATATGTTTTAAATGTCTGACAGTGGTCAGCCAGCATACATTGACTCCACTGATACTGCTTTTCCATTATGGAAATGTCTTGGTGGAACAGTTCACCATGTTCATTGCTAACTGCCCTAAGATTGGCTTGAATAAAAGTCCAGATATAAGTCTAAGGGCCTCATTTACAAAGGTTGCTTGGCATCGATTATGAATTGCCAGCCATCGCCCCGATTATGCAGCGATTTTTTGTAAAAAATTGCTGCATTTACTAAGCGGCGCTTATGGCTGGCGATTTATAATCACTGTCAATAGGCAGCAATTTTTCAAAGGATAAATCTCTGGGCTTTTCTTTATTAAAGCACAGCGATTTTCCTTCAAACAAAACGGCGTTGATCAGTTTTTTCATGCTGTGCCTTCTAGTACTATGAGCGTCAGCATGACAAGGGTTGATGTCATGCTGACGCTTATATAATTTGCCCCTTTCCTGTAAATAAAAATCACATTGTTCCGTTATGTTTTCACATAAAATAAATGCCCCCGTTAATAATAATCTACCAGCATATGCCCCATAAATACTTGTATACCTGTAGATGCCCCCATTAGTAGTAAAACACCAGTATTAGCCCCTGTTACAATGTAGACATCAGTATTAGCACCCGTTACAATGTAGGCATCAGTATTAGCACCCGTTACAATAAAGTAAATCAGTAGTTGCCCCCTTTAGTAATAATACATTAGTAGTTTCCTCCGTTAGTAATAATACATTAGTAGTTGCCTCCGTTAGTAATAATACATTAGTAGTTGCCTCTGTTAGTAATAATACATTAGTAGTTGGCTCCTTCAATATTTAAATGTTTCCTTAATACTTAAAATAAATCAAATACTCACCATTCTGATGTCCACAGTGTTTCCAGGTACAGATCTGGTGCTCGGCTCCTCCTCTTCTCCTCGCTGGGGCAGATAAACAGCTCTTTCTTCTTGTGGGTCCCTCCAGCGAATGACTCATATTCTCTGGCACTAACGGAACAATGTGATTTTTTTTACAGGAAAGGGGCACATTATGTAAGCATCAGCATGTCATTAACTCTTGCCATGCTGACACTGAGGGCCTAATTCAATTAGCATTGCACCTGCGAATAACTCGGGTGAGAATCTAATGCCGCGTGTTTTTCAACAAAGAATTTTGTGCGTGACTCATAAAGCTGTGCATAAAAATCAGCTACCGTAATAGATGGGAAAATGCGCAGCGCAAATTTTTTCCCGTCTACTGCGGCATGTATTTCTATTTGAATTAGGCCCTTACAGTACAAGAAGGCACTGCTTGGTCAGAAACAAATGGGACGGCGTTTTATCGGTGATGATTGGCGTGTCGATTTTGCTAAAGGCTAAAGTCCCAGGACTTTGCCTTTAGTGAATGCGGCAATGGCATATTCACCGCCAAAGTTTTAAAAAAAAAATTTAGAACATTTTTGAAAAATCGACATTTGTAAATGAGGCCCTAAGAAGTGGACATTCACAGACGTTACACCCCATGGTCTTGAAAGATTTTAAGAGATTGTCCACCAGCTTTTTGTAGTTTTCTGCCTTATGGTTCCCTAAGAGGTCCTGGCAAACGAAGAGGCTGATATATATTCTCTGGATTAACATGTAGGTCACTACAACATTCTTTACTCTCAGTGCCCAACTTAATTAGCTTTGCACTGGCGTTATTTTCGGTGTGAAGCTAATTCGGCAAATGTTGTTTTGGAGACTTTTAAAAATGTGCCCATTTTCATACCGTATATTGTGGGAAAAAGCGCAGTGCAAACTTTTTCCCGTCATAGTGGCTAAGTAAATTGGGTCCTCAGAGTTAGTAAAATTCGTTTTGGCCACTGCTTGCGAACATAATACCAAATCCCCTGTTTTGTACTCATAAATTAAGTATCTTCTCAACAGATTTAACATCAATAAGATCTTCTTGGGTAACTAAATTTGGGTCCGGAGAAGGACAAGGAACCTCAAAAATTTGGCCAAGACTTACTTGATCATCACCATGCTCTGCAGGGCGCCTTTTTTGTTCATCTTTTCTTTTCTGAATATGGACAAAATGGAAATTATTGTTTTTCCTCCCCCTAGGATTTCCTCCCTGTCCTCCATCACAATAATAATTGGTGATACCTTTGTCTCCTCATCCCCTCCTGTTCGTTGCCTAGGTGTCATACTTGACTCCTCACTTTCCTTTATATCACACATATGTGCCTTCTCTCATTCTTGTTGTTTAAACCTACGCAACATTGCACGCATCTGTCCCTTCCTCACCAATGAAGCTACTAAAACCCTTATCCACTCTTTAGTCATATCACGCCTCGACTACTGTAACCTCCTCCTCATAGGTCTACCGCTCACCCATCTTGCCCCCTTCAATCTATACTCAATGCTGCTTCTAGGCTCATCTTCCTCTCATGCCGCTCTACCTCGGCCTCTCCTTTAGGTCAAACCCTCCACTGGCTTCCTGTCCTCTTCAGACCTCTCTTTAAACCCCTTACCCTCACCTTTACGGCCATCTCCTCATCCACTGCTCCCTACCTCTCTTCCCTCATCAACCCTTCCCGCCCTCTCTGTTCTGCTAACCAGCACTGTCTGACCACCACATCTCATGCCCATATCCAAGACTTCTCCCGTGCTACACCTCTGCAATGGAATGACCTTCCTTCTTCAGTCAGACTCTCCCCCACATTGCAGGTCTTCAAGTCTTCACTCAAAATGCACTTGTTCAGGTTAGCCTACCTCCCCAACTTAACATCCTCACTGTATCCTTCATCTATCTCTTCTCTTCCTTCCCACTCTCCTCCACTCACACCAGTAGTCCACTTCCTTCCCTCTCTTTATGTCTTCTGTAAGTTCTTCCCTCCAACATAGTGTGTCACTTCATGTGAGCAGAGCCCTCCATCCTGGTGTTGATCCTTCCTCCACCACTCCCCCCTCACTTTGTACCCTCTTGTCCCCCTCTTCTACCCTTTTACCCAATGCCCACCTGGTGGCTCCCTCTCAACCTCTCACTGCGCTCTATCCTCTGCTACCTGATCTTCCAAGCTTGACACCTGGCATTTTGCCTTGCGTTCTTTGTTTGCTTCTCTTTATTGTATTTCTGTGATATTTTTATAGTCATATTTATTGTATTTAATATATACTATGCTGTCCATCCCTACCCTGTATGTCTGTACTGTATTTTGTTGTATTTTGTATGGTGCTGTGGACACCTTGTGGTGCTTTATTAATCAACAATAATAATAATAATCATTTTGAAGTTTGAACTTTTCTGGCTTTGGCACAGGCATTTATTCACTATGAGACACAGGCCTTATGGGGATGATAAATCTGGGTATGTCACAGTGGGCTTTGACATAGAGCAAATGCCCAAGATGTTCATCAGATAAAAGTAGCAGTCTGTGCAGTGATCTTTTGGTTTTCTCCAAATCATTGGAACATATTGGGAACACACTCTCCCCAACTTCTGTCAAAAAGGTTTGACAGCTGGGGAAATCATAAATTATGTACACCCATCCTGATAATTAGGCTGAGCTCATGGCCATGCTCTGCCATCCTAATATATCATTTAAGCAAAATATCCAATCCGATTTACAGGTGAGTATATTCAAAATTTATTTTAGAGCTTATTATCAAGATTAAAGCTATGTATTGCACCTAGAAATGTTCCAAAAATGAAGGAGTTAGTTGTAAATTATGGTAAGTATTGGTATTATAGTGATATATTTTGGAGAATTCAATTCTCACAAGGGTTTACCTTTTTTTTGGCACAATGGGGTAGATCCAGAACAACGTTTGCCATACGTGTATTAGCGTAGCGTATTTTCGTGTGCGTAAATTCGCTACGCTCCCCTCAGCACACCCCTTGCAAAGACGTATTTTGTGAAAATACGCTACCCAAACCCTACCTTAACTTTTTCAAACGTACCCGCATACGTCCGCTAACGGACGTACTGACTACGCGAACGTACGCAGCTTAGCACGCCCATACTGTACACTTAAAATACCACCCCCCGCCTACTTCACGTAAATCTCACGTATTGTTGACACACGTAAAATTGGCGCGCCCACACGTAATTATTTACGTTATCCATACGTGAATTTCTCTTACATTCAGAAATACGCTACATCAATATGCGTAGTTTCCCTTGTGCGCATGCGCAGTGCGTACGTTTCTGCGAATTTACGTCTCCGCCACGCGGAAATTTGCAGAAATACGTAGTTCTGGATCTGCCCCAATGTCAGTATTTTACTTAATATGACTGGTGTTTTTAAAACTTTTCTGTACACCACACTTATGGGGACGAATATGAAAAAAAGGCAATATCAAGTAAAAAAAAAAATAGAAAGAAAGAAAGAAAGAAAGAAAGAAAGAAAGAAAGAAAGAAAGAAAGAAAGAAAGAGTAACAAAATATTTTGACTTTTTTTTATAAATATTTATGATAAAGTACTTGTGTTCTATAAAATGAATGAAGCATTGCTAGATGCATTTTTATTTTAGAAGGCATATATTAATAAATAAAAAAAATCTTAAAGTAAACAACTTTTCATCAATATATCATAAATGTATCATTTGTGTTCTAGTTATGCTTTATAAACACTAGATGGCAGTAATACATAATGTTACAGGAAAAATATAGCACATAATTTAAATTCAGATGATTTGTTAGCTAAGGTTGTGCGTGTGTTTATGAGTGTCTGTTTATGTGTTGGAAAAATATTACAGAATCTTAAGACATTGAAAAAATTGTAATAATATCAGTCATTTAATTTATTTCAACTAAATGCTATACAAAATACAAGTCCTATAAAATGTATTGCATCAATACATTATACTACCAACAAATTGATATTACATTTTACTACTGTGATAATCAATTTTTGCAGCACACGAATGACAACCTGTAGACAATAACTGTAATCAATCATTGTATTCAGACGTATTCGTGATTTACAAATACAATATATGATGTCACCTGATCAGCAATCAAAAACCCATTTTAGCATCCTTAACTTGCAACGTATGCTGTCTTTTTTAAACAGCTACCCTGTATGTCTGTACTGTTTTTTGTTGTTGTATTTTGTAAGGCACTGCAGACACCTTGTGGCGCCTTTTAAATAAATAATAATAATAATAATAATAGTAATACTACACAAATCTATAAATAATATTCATTTATTTCATATTATGTATTCATCTAATTAAATAGTTTCACTTATCAGTAGTGTGTGTGATATCCTAGGTGACAGGAGTGTGTTTAGAAGTGCTGTGGGGGGTTTTGCATAATGTGTAGATGACATTGCCCAACATTTCTGCTCCTGGCCAGACAGAAACCATGGCAAGACACCAGCAGGTAATAAAAAATTCAACAGGTACAGTAGGATAAAGACTGACCTCAGCTAAAGGTTTTGTTAGATGACCATCATTGGCTCTTCTTGCAAGACCTTAAGTGCAGTTAATTATTCTGTGGGGATAATGTGATCAAACACAGTAGGACTGGGGGCATAGTGGGGGCATATGACCACATGTTCTGGGAATTGGGCATTGCTTTTTAGATTAAATTGTATTAGTGGAATCAAATTTTTGCACATTGACTCTCCACTCTATTGTTTTGTCACTGGCATATATCTGTTATGATAATAACAAGCTTTAAAAAGCAGAGAACAGCACTGTAAAAATCCTGATGAACAAATAAATATGAAGGTATGAAACACAGAAATGTTGAAAATAAGTTTACAAATATATTATTTATCAGTAAATATAGAAAGTCAATAGAATAAAATTGCAAACATCTTGACAGAAAGTCAAATAGCATGATAATATGTCAAACAACCTAAAAAAATGGAGAAACAATGAAATGAGCACTTAAATTAACCTCCATCGTAGATAGAGCTGGCAATCCTATAAGGAAGGGCCTGAAATGAGAGAGCAAGGTGGATGGGAAGAGAATCCAAGGAACTTGAAAAGTAGCTCAGGCGAAAAGTGTGCTATCGTTGACTCAGGTGGAACTTGTAAAGTTCCTTGGATTCTCTTCCCATCCACCTTGCTCTCTCATTTCAGAAACGCGTATGTCGGACTTCTCTCCTGCCTCCCTGTGCACATGAGGCGGCTGCCAATTGCAAGACAAAGGCTTTGTTTGATTGAACTTACGCTGCTTCTTCTACCCGTGCCTCCAGGGGAATCTGTAGGGACAACGTACTGCCTAGGAATAGGTGGTGTGGTCCGTGAGGCCGCTATGGGGGGTGTTTTTTCAGGGATAGTATTAGCCTCCAATACGGGTTGCAGCAATTAATATAAGTATTTTCTTCTTATCCGTGTCTTGCGTTACAGTTGTTACTGTTTATTATATCCTTTTTTATATTTCGCCTATCAATGTTTTTATTGTGATATGTTATATTGTTACACTATTAAATAATATTTTTGTAATTTGATTAATTTTGTTTGTTTATCTATAAGAGTTACAATTTAATTATTTATGAACAAGTAGTGCCCTTCCCAATTGTTTTGCTTGGAGCTGTCACCTCTATAGGCCTGATCCTGAACTACGCCCGCCGTTCAGCCGATCTGCGCATGCGCCGGGCAGATGTTGCCCAGCGTTGCTACGGCAATGCCCGATCTTGGATCGGGCGTCCGTAGCAGCGCCGTAGGGATGCTGGAGGGGATGTCCCCCAGCGCCCCTACGTTGAGGTTAGTGTAGGTGGGCGGGAGAGGTAGTTTAATTAGGGTGAGTGGGCGGGCTAGGCGGCCATATGCTCCTGTGCGAGCATATGGCCCCTTCCTTACGCCGGCTGAAGTTAGGGTAGCCTTCAGCCGGCGTAAGGAAGGGGCCATACGCCCGCACAGGGGGAGTGTCGAGGTAATTGAACGCCAATACGCTGTGCTTTAGTAAGAACAGCGCATCGGCGTAGTTCAGGATCAGGCCCTATGTGACAACTCAATTGTTTATTGTTCGGAGAATAATAGCAATAAAGAAATAAGGAAAGATGGTAATGGTCGCCAAATAAATCAATGATTCTGATGGTAGAAGGAGTAAGTGGTATGTGTGGTAACTTTTTGTGGCAGTATTAGCTGTGGAATACAGCAATGATGAAAGATCCACCATTGTGAGGAATCACAATCTCCATCTCAATGTAAATAAATAAAAGCAACTAGTTCCATATAGCTTGAGGCCACAAACCGTTCTGAATAATACAACAGATTTAAGTTCCAGATAATATCTTTCCACTTTGGTCAAAGGAATTTAGCATTTTGCCTAGAAAGGGTTAATTTACATAATAGACAGTGGAATATAAATTCCATTTTATCTTGCAGGGAAATAAAATGGATTTATGATCTAGGAACTTTAACACTGGGAGGCTTGAATATTGATTTAAGTTTAAGTGGTTTCTATAGTTGTAATATACCATTAATTGTATAGGAAAAGTTATCCACAATATGATGGTTAAATCAAGTATGATTAAAGGAGGCATTGAGTATGTCTTTCTTGATAATGTAAACTACATATGATTTAATCTTGGAATACATATATGAAAACTAGTTAACTAATTACACTGGTCAACGATAGCTTATTTTTCATTGTCACATATATAGTACATATATACAGTACATATATAGTACATATATTTGCATTGCAACTAGCACATTTAAATTGTTGATGCATATGATTTTCAACTGTGACTTATATCAGGAACATATCTCTTAACAATAGTTAGCCAGCATACTTGGACTCCACTTGAAAAAGAGGGGAGCGCTGCACAGTGCCAATGCAATGTCGTTGACAAACCCCTTGGTAGGGGGTGCTACTATACAGCCAATTAGCTAAGTACACAGAATAAAAATAGAATCCCAAAGACAAAATTCCAAGGCTGCTAAAATAATGCACTAAGTCTCACAGTGAGATTCAATCAGTTAAACATCCCAAGAAAGATGAAACACATGATTCAAAGTATATAAAATGTAACTTTTAATTGTATCAATTGCACTGCACACCCCTGCTGTCCTCCTGATTCTCCATCACACAGGCAGAGTACAGAGGTGATACAACTGTATCTTTATCATATATCAAAAGTTAACAGTCCTCAATTAGCCAGGATGAATGATAGCATAAAGATAAGTCCTAAACATGTTCCCAAATCTTTTAAGTCCAAATTTTGAATGTCCACTGGCACAATGGCCTTGGTAAATGTAATCCTGACTCCTCTGAGGGTCTTTCTGATGAAGAGGTCTTGGGTACAGATGTACAGTTTACAGTTCTGGAAAGAACCCAAAAGTTCTTGCAGTCAGAACATTCAGATGCAGCATGCAGCTCCCTGATAGGAGATAACAATTCCCAACACCCAATTCCACAGTTCAAAATTCTCAAAATCTCCCTTCTCAAGCCCTGGAATAGATGTACTCAAAGACCCCCTCATATCTTCCTATGATCTGTTGGGAGGTATGACCATATATATGGACTTCCGGCACCTTGCTGTAGACAGAGCTGTGTAATGAGATCTGGTTATTTTAACTAGAGACCCTAACCAACAGTTACTCTAACTATCTGACCGAACTTTAACTGCATTAAGGGACATCACACAATAGACACTACTCTAACTACATGCTACATAATCCTCTAAAAACCACACATTACACACATGGGCCCAGCTTTATGTGCGTGCGGGGGCCTGTAGGTACACACACGCTAATGGTAGTAAATCGGGACACTTACGTGTCCAGATTCCTACCTTAAGTGTTTACAACAAGGACTGTGGCCCCCGACCACTAATTTACATGGCTATCCCCACCTGTAAAGCGGGGATATGACCATTGTAAATTAAGAGTCTGCCCCTTGTGCGTAACTAAGTTACACACGACAGTAAGTACGCATGCAGAACATCTGGAGCACGCATGCGCAGAAGTTCCCGAGACAGGGGGCTTACGCAAATGACTCACGTAAGTCCCTTGTCATACCTAAGTCTAGATCTGGGCCATGGTTCATAACACACTTCTATAACTAAAGAAACTTCAAATGGTATATGCAAAAGTATAGTACACACAGACTATATATTCCGAGAGGTCACAGATAGATGTGTGATAATAAATGTCCATCATAAATGTCCAAGAAGACAGGGATAAAAAAGTAATATCTCAGGGGGACCCCACCTATTTATTCTCATTTTATATAGCAGTCTTTGGCCAATACATAACATTCCCCATCAATTGTATCAATCAATCCATAAATAGTATTATCCCTCCGAATACTTATCCACCAATGTGAGTGATGTCTGGGTTATATACTGACTCCTTAGTGCTGTCACCATGCACTTCTTCTATTCTGTCCATGGAGAGGCTGTCCCTATTACCAACTACCAGCCTCATGGCTGGACTTCACCTTACTGAGCAGTAGCTGCTCCTCCCTATGCTGGTTCCAAATATTGGGAGCCGAATCAGATGGGGTCACCATGTGGGATGTACAAATGCGAGGTCTGCACTTCTGGGCACAGGCTACATAAAGTCTCTCCAACACGCTTTTTGCTTCTGCTTCGTCTGGGTGAGCCTGATGACAGGTGCAAGTGATCATGTAAATAAGGATCTGGCCATCAAATGAGCTTTTAATAATGAAAGCACCTGTGAGAAAGAGCATACTTAGTTGAATTTATCAATGCACTGTGGCAAGATAAATAAAGTTCATAGCGTTTAACAAAAAATATTAATAAAGTACAGGATGATGATTTATTCTTTTATATGTATTCAAAGCATATTAAGACAGACTATATAAGGTGCAGATTTAAGGTTCCAACAGTCTTATTTTATGAGCAGGAAAGAGCCGTAAGAATAATAATATTCTTCACCCTATTATACATGTTGACAATAAATGAATGAGGGTAGAAAGTTTAATTAAAATTAGTAATACGTCATGGTCAGTACTCTAAATCAGAGCTCCGCAACCGGTGTGCCGTAGAAAGCTGTCAGGTGTGCCGTGGACCAGCCATCCCCCTCATCGGCGGTTTGGGAGCTGGAATAAAAAAAACAAAAAAAAAAACCACAACTTACCTTCTGGCGGCGGGACCCGGCTTCCTCTTCTTTCTTACTGCCTGTCTGCTGGGCGTCACGCCCGGCAGACACGCAGTAAGAAAGAAGAGGAGCGCGCGGAGAGGAGCAGAGCTGGGAGCCAGCAGACAGGAGCGATTGAATTAAAGTCTGTGTACAAAACAGAAGATTAAAGAAGAAAGAAGGGCAAATAAAAGGTAAGTGAAGGAGCAGAGGGGCAGCAAATGAAGGGGGACATGTGATAAAGTGGCAGCAGGTGATAAAGGTGGCAGTCTGTGATGAATTGGCAAGAGGAGATAAAGGTGGCACAGTATGTGATAAAGGGGCAATATTGAAGGAGGCACAGTTTTATAATCAAGGGGCATAGTATGTGATAAAAGGGCAGCAGGGAATAAAGGTGGCACAATATGTGATAAATTAGAAATGGGATAAAGGTGGCACAGTATGTGATGAAGGGGCAACATTGAAGGAGGCACAGTTGTATAATCAAGGGGCATAGTATGTGATAAAGGGGCAGTAGGGGATAAAAGTGGCTCAGTCTGTGATGAATTGGCAACGGGATAAAGGTGGCACAGTATGTGATGAAGGGGCAGTGGACACTGAATAATGAAGGGGCACAGTGTATAATGAAGGGGCAGCGGGTGATAAAAGTGGCACAGTATCTGATGAAGGGGCAGTTTGTGATAAAGGTGGCACAATATGTGATGAAGGGGTAGTGTATGGTAAAGGTGGCACAGTATGTGATGAAGGGGCAGTGTGTGATAAAGGTGGCACAGTGTATAATGAAGGGGCAGCATGTG
>WWET01000954.1:421247-432147 GCA_011038615.1 Limnodynastes dumerilii
GTATAAATAAAGAAAAATAAAAATAAATATAAATTAAATTAGAATAAAATAAAGAATACGAATATAAATGAAACCACTGTAAATTATATTAAACAAAATAATTGTAAAACATATAAATATATAATATCATATGAATTAAGAAATTATTTTTATTTTAAATTGTAGAGATTTATTTGAGAGAAACAATTCATCTCTTCGGATCTCAGTTTATCTGAGTGACCACTCTATATACATATTGACAGAGGGTGTATTTGTCAGACTCCAAATAATAATATAAAAATAAATAAATAATGAAATATATTAATACAGTACCATTAGATATTTGTCAATATGATGATCACTCCACGGGGCAAGAACAGATGCATTAGCACAGTGTGCATCTCATACATAAGTATGTAGATCAGGGCTCTTCAACCTTTTCTCAGCCTCGGCACACCTAAGCCCTTCCCAGAATTCCGTGGCGCACCAAAAGCAAAATATATTTTTAAAAAGCAGAAATTACAAAGTACATACACAGAAACGACATTTAATTGTTGTTTTTTATTTGATAAATTTAACATTGCAGTTAATAACTTTATTTTCTTATAACTAACATTAACTATGTCAGCTTATAACTATAACTAATATTAACTTTTAACTACAACTAATGTGAAACCTGTGCTTGTTTTAATGAGCACAATAGTTTTATATTCGGCTCAATATTTCACAGAGCAACCCGAAGTTCTTGGTCCAGGCCCTTCAAGCACGACCAGCGGCGGATTGGTCATAGGCCTTACCGGGAAATTTCCCGGTAGGCCGAAGGAAAATTTTAGGAATTTTTTTTTATTTTTTTAACTTTTTAAAAGTTAAGTAAAGGCCCTGCAGTGGCCGCGGTAGCCAGTATAGGGCCGCCGGGTTCATCATTCCGGCGGCCCTGTACTGGCTGACCGTGGCCCCGCAGGGCCTTTACTTCAGATTAGTATGCAAATGGCTGGCTGCGAGCATGCAATCAGCTGTTCACAGCCGGCCAATGAGATCTTTCCCATTGGCCGGCGGTGAACAGCTGATTGCGTGCTCGCGGCCACCCATTACTGTGCTAATCTGAAGTAAAGGCCCTACGGGGCAACGGTCAGCCAGTACAGGGCCGCCGGAATGATGAACCCGGCGGCCCTATACTGGCTACCGCGGCCACTGCAGGGCCTTTACTTAACTTTTAAAAAGTTAAAAAAATAAAAAAAAATTCCTAAAATTTTCCTTCGGCCTACCGGGAAATTTCCCGGTAAGGCCTATGACCAATCCGCCGCTGGTCGTGCTTGAAGGGCCTGGACCAAGAACTTCGGGTTGCTCTGTGAAATATTGAGCCGAATATAAAACTATTGTGCTCATTAAAACAAGCACAGGTTTCACATTAGTTGTAGTTAAAAGTTAATATTAGTTATAGTTATAAGCTGACATAGTTAATGTTAGTTATAAGAAAATAAAGTTATTAACTGCGATGTTAAATTTATCAAATAAAAAATAACAATTAAATGTCATTTCTGTGTATTTACTTTGTAATTCCTGCTTTTTTAAAATATATTTTGCTTTTGGTGTGCCACGGAATTCTGGGAAGGGCTTAGGTGTGCCGAGGCTCAGCAAAATGTGTAGATCATTTTTAATGATGTTCGTAATTTCTGTTGCTTCGGAGCAGTAATCCCCAATAAATTGAAAAATTTTGGTTTTTGTTTCCCGAGATTGTTTAAATATCAGCCTTTCCCTAGGGGTTTTTTAAGGCATGTTTATATGCTGTTTTAAAACTTTGGAGATATAGGACCATATCCAGATCTAAGTACACTTTAAGTACGATCTCGTAGCGTATTTACGTGATCGTAAGTATTATGTACTTCCCTGGGAACTCCTTTCGGTCTCACATAAATGCCTTGATTCATAAATTCCTTGATTTACGAGTACCAAACCATACCTTAACTTTTCATTGCGTAAGTCCAGTCATGGATCGACGCACGTAACTGCCTAACCCGGCACAGACTGTACAATTCATATTTCCAGCAGTCGTATGGATGACACACCCCTTTGTTTGTAGTTACAAGGAAGGTATGTACGATCAGGGTTATGACGCCTAAAATCTGCCACACGCATGCGCAGTACATACAAACAGTCGAAATTACGCAAGCAGCAAGCGTAAATATGCTTTCATTCTGAACTCAGGATCTGGCCCATAGTCCCTTTGTTATAACCTACCTTTCAACTCCTTAGCCCTTCTGCTAAAAGTTGAGCAGTTCTGTTTTAATCTTAAACATTCCCTATGTGGGATCCTCCATATGGTAGCAGGGGGTGGGCACTTTGAGAATGCAAGATACTGTTTGTTGCAGTTTGTTTTCTGAATAGGTCAGTCATTAAAAGGCTATCCTTGTCCATCTGTATTGTGATGTCAAGAAAAGTCATGTTAGGCTGACTTGCATTTACTGCTAGTCTTAAGTTCAAATAGTAGTTGGTAATAGGGACAGCCTCTCCATGGACAGAATAGAAGAAGTGCATGGTGATGGCAGTAAGGAGCCTGTATATGACCGGGACATCATTCACTTCAGTGGATAAGTATTCAGAGGATAATACTCTTTATGGATTATAGCACATGTAAAATATATGTACATTATTGATGGTGTGCCCTATTAATAGTTCTCTGTTAAGATGTGAACTATTGATGGAGAATGTTATATATTCACCAAAGATTGCTATATAAATCTATTGACATTACGACTTGTACACTTGAGATAATTTTTGAATTGATACAAATAAAAGGTAAATTTGATATACTTTTAATCATGCCTTGCATCTTTGTTGGGATGTTTAACTATTTAAAACTTACTGTGAGACTTAATGCACTACTTGGAATCTTGTCTTTGGGATTCTATTTTTGTTCTGTGTAGTTGGACCTCACTTGCCTTGATACCACTTTTCCACCATATTGGAAATGCCCTGGTTGAACCATTCGCTATGTTCATTGCTGACCACCCCAAGATTGGATGGGAAGAAGTCAAGGTGTGAGTCCAAGAAGTGGAGTTTTAGAGACATGTTACACGCCATGGATATTAAGAGATTGTCCACCAGCTCTTTGACGTTGCCTGCCTTATTGTTCCCTAAGAAGTTGTGGTAAATATTCTTGAGAGCCTCTGTCATGGTCACAGTACTTTTCTCTGCACTTTATGTCTCTACCTTTGTTGATCACATGACCTTCTTACTCTTCTCAGCACTTCCTGGTTTTCGCTCTTTGCTGCGGGCATTAGTTCACAGGTGTGGATCATTTCCTTGCTGAAACTCACTGATCAGCAGCTCTATTTAAACCCCCCTCTAATATCCCCTCACTGTTAGAGCAACAGAAATCCTTGCCAGCTGATATTGTGTCCTCGAGTTCTCTCGTGTTTTTTGGGTCCCTAGTTCCAGGTCCTGTCTCCAGTCCTTGGTCCCAGTTATCTGGCCCCTGGTTCCTGTATTCTTGAGTATTTAATTCCTGCCTGTGTCTCTTGTGTGTGCACTTCCAGTGTTCAGCTGCTCTCTGAGGTATTCAGTCCAGAGAGTCTCTCCTATGCTACCAAATGAACTACTCCTGAAACTCCTGAATTGTGTTCACCATCTTGGCATCTGTGCTCTTTTCTAGAGGGTCATGACCTGCCACTTGCCTGCAGCCAAGACCATCCCCACATTCAGGGGCTCTGGTGCTCACCAGGCTTGAGGTTAGACTCTGAGCCTCTGGGCCTGTGTCGTTCATTTACAGACCGGCGCAGAGTCTGCTACATGATATCCTGCCATGCAGCTCTTTCAAATGGATTAAGCAGGACATCAAAGCACACATGAAGCATTAGTTCTATTATCTGAGGACCAGCAAAGAGCCCCTCTTAAAGCTTTGTCTCACTGATTCTCACAAATTTAGTTTTTAAGTAGGCAAAGGCAAGTCCACTCTTATCAAGTGCTTTGGTAAAGTTCTTGGCAATGTCTAGCTTTATATGGAGCAGAGACGTTTTCTGGATCAACAAGTGGGGCACTAACATTTTTCACTCCTGGCGTCAGTGATGTTTGGTTTGGTTCCTAACATAATGGCTTGTCCAATCTCACACAGAAAACAGCAGTACTTTGTGTAACCAAGCTGTAGTCTCAGCAGGAGTGAAATTACTTAAGTCACCACAGTCATTGCCATTGGTGCTCTGCATATCTGCTTTTGTTCAGCAAGAGTTCCATGCTCCCATATGTTTCCTTCAGTTCAGACACATGAGTTAGTGGTACTGAGGGTAACTTTTTGCCTTTGTGGAGTAGCACAACTTTGAAGCTGACTTTGGAAGAATCAATGAATTGTTTTCTGTCTACGGCCAAAATGGCTGTTTTAGAGATAGAGACAGATAATTTTTAGGTGAAGGAAGGGGTTAATTTACACCTTCCATTCTCTTCGAGGCAGAAGTAATCATTTTCTAATCATTCTCAGCGGATACCCACACCCAAAGACATGTCTGATCATAAGATTTTAATAATTTTCTTTTATTCATGATTATATCATATATTATGATAAAATTGAATTCCTATATATACTAAAAAGCATTCCAGTTATTTTGTTTTAAATGGATAGCTTTTTGCTAATTTCAAATTAATTTAGCTAACTCAGAAGCTTGATAAGACTGTAAATGCTGGATAGGACATAGCACTGAACTTTACACATGGTTCTCAGCATTCTGAGCCTGCCTCCAGTGTTATATCTTGCAGTCAAGTCCACATTCAGCTCAAGCCATCTGCGGTTCAATTTTCTTCCTGTATTATAGCTTCCAACTAAGTCCACATTCTTCTCAAGCTTCCTATGGTCATACCCTGCCATCAGTGTTACTTGCTGGAATCTTGACTGAATCCTCCATAGCCTTCTGTGGTTCCTACTGCTCTCTGGTGTTGTGTTTCTTCCTGTGCGCTACCTTTGGCGTTTCCTCCACCAATCAGCTGGCATCTGTCATCCGCTTCCATCCTCAGCCTCACTTTACACACGCACCTTTGTCATCCACTTTTCAACCAGCTAATGAGCAAGATTTACATTAAGGCTCCTAGCTTCCATTATTGTTCTCTACAACCACAAGTCAAAAGAAGCCCAAACTAGAGACCCCAATCCCATGCCAAAAACCTAAAATGGACACAATTTTTGAGTAGTAAAGACAAAGGCACGATGAAGGAAATAACTGTGACCAGGGACCGGATCCAGACCCCCGCGCGCTTTCCGTGCACGCGGGGATCTGAAATTACGCGAGACAGAGGGGAGTGCACACCCCCTGTCACTCCCCTCTGTCGTGTGGGCTTATGGCAGCTTACGCTGCCATAAGCCTGCCTTAAATCCGACGGGCGGGCGGAAGCGAGACAGAGGGGAGTGCACACCCCCTGTCACTCCCCTCTGTCGTGCGAGCTTTATGGCAGATTTACGGCTCGGACGAAGTTCCGTCCGATTCTTTAAACGCTAGGATTACTATAGTAATCCTAGCATAACATCTGGAGGGCGCATGCGCCCTCCAGTTCAGTCAGGTGATTTACACACCTTGCGTGCGTAAATCACCTGACGCTATTAAATCTGGATTCGGTCCCAGGTGCCAGATCCAGAGTTCATTATGAAAGCGTATTTACGCCAGCTGCTTGCGTAACTTCCACTTTTTGCATGTACTGCACATGTGTGCGGCAGATGTTAGACGTCGTAACTCTGATCGTACGCACCTACCTCGTAAATATGTACAAAGGGGCGGGTCATCCTTATGACGTTCGGAAATGTGCTTTGTAAGTGGAGGGACTATGCAAGGAAAAGTTAAGTTAGGGTTTTGTACTTGTAAATCAAGTAAATTACGTGCGACCGAGGGGATTGTCTGGGGGAGTGCATAGTATTTACGATCGCGTAAATACGCTACAAGATCATACTTAAACTGTACTTAGGTCATGATCGAATTAAAGTGTACATGAGAGTTTTGGCTTGATCTTCTGTAAAAAAAAATAAGCATATTTTAGCAATATTCTTAAAGAACTTACTGCAAAAAGAATATAATAAATTATTAAAAACAAAATAATCTACTGAACCATGTGCAGAATTCAGTGATATGTGTTATTCATCAACAACAATCTTGTGGAAGCTTCTGTGTTTGCCAAATTAATTTAAAATCAGCAAAAAACTATCCATTTATAACCAAATAACCGGAATGCTTTTTAGTATAGATAAGAATTCTAGAGTAAAATATCATCTGGATGAAAGGAAATAATTAAAGCCTTATCAGACAGACACCTTTTAGATTCTTGCAGTCTTGAAAAGCTGATGTTACTCTGAGAAATCTGAACATTACTATATAGCCATATTATTGTTAAAGTCAAGGAATGAAGAATTCAACAAAGTAATCAGAGGTCAGTTTAAAATGTTAGTTAACATAGGGGGCTAGATAACGCTGGTATGGTAGATCAATACATCATAATCATTTAGGGATACATAGACTTGGTACGGAATAGATTCGTGTCTATCTATTTGTGACAAGAACTGTAAGAGGAGTGATTGCTCACAGCAATTGAGCAGCACTTTTAGGACTCATAAGAAAATGACAGCTTTACATTGAATACAGTGAAAACTGATATTTTATTGTTGTCTTATTAAGCACTATAAAGCATATATATTTTTTTTTAATTATGTACAATGTATACAGTGGCAAATGCAGGCTTTTGAAAGTGGGAGATTTCAATGGCATTGTCAAAAATGTGACCACTCTGCACATAAACACAAAGCACAGAAAACTATGTTGTACACACAAAATGGAAGTTGCTCAATCAATTTATAGGTGAATGGAAACAGGTACATGAAAGGCAGGGGTAATCTGCTAGCAATATTCTGATCCCTCTCTTTTTAAAATTTGAAACCCATTTCAAAAAGATTTCACCCCAGATCTGACATCAAATTACACATCAGTCTGCAGATCTGACCACATTTAAACATCTAACCCCTGATCTGACACATATTAAACATATGCTTTCAGATCTACCCTTATCTAAAGATGTAACCTATGATATGAATATCAGTCCTCCTGAGCTGTCATCCATTGTACAGTGCCTAATCAGACACTAGCTCTATTCCCACTTACATTACTCACTGTAATGTATGTGGCCCCTTGCAATCTCCTGGAGCAATTACAGCTTCTTAGATCTGACTGGTGGATGGATGGATCCAGCCAAGCACCAATCAGTGTGTGCCGACTGTCTGCAAATCTGATGTTTCCTTGTGTGGGCCCTGGGCTAGTCCACCAGCACATCCTGCCTCTCACTTTACTCCGGTTCTGTCCTATAACTTCTCAATCAGTTTTATCCTGTGGCCTGGTTTACATGGCCTTGCCGAACTCTGTACAATGTGTGTGTGTGTGCGTATTACTTGCTGTGGGGGCCCACTAGATCAGGTTACCACTGGGGGTTATCTTTGGGGGTCGTAACCTGAAAGGTGTCTGCAGCCCAGCCTGCCCCCATAATCAGTGGCTCCAGAGAATTCCAATAGACTGCTTAGGAAATATGAAAATTAACAGGTGTGATTAAAAAAGCGCTGGAATCATAATTGGAAACTGGTTATTAGTAGAAAATATTGCTATTTTAAAAGCGCTATAAAGATTCCTGCAGCAGCTTCAATCACCAGGGGGTCCTACACCCCAACAGGACAAAGGTGAAAATTTACAGGTGTGATTAAAAAAGCGCTGGAATCATAATTGGAAACTGGTTATTAGTAGAAAATATTGCTATTATACACTAATAACCGACAATATACGTATTGATGTTAATAAAAAAAATATTAAAATGATATTATAGCAAAAAGATATTATAGCATCTGAGGGTAATGTGCCATAAAATGAACAGTCTAACCTAGCGACGGCATACAGGGATATGTGTCCATTCAGTCTAGGGATTGTTCTTTGATTGTTTTCTGTAGTCAAAAAGTCCTAATCCAGTCGAGATAACTCCCGGTGAATCAGAGGAGGATAGACCAAGAAACAAAAATAGAAATAGAGGAAAAAACAAAATGGGATTAGAATAATGTACCGATCAAAAAGATAGATCCAAAAGGTATATAGGCATATGAATGATCCTAAATCCTAAATGGATTTAATGTGTGTTCAATACTCTTAGGAACGGCAGGAATTATTCTCTGCTGCATCTAAGGCTGAATTGTCCAAGCACAAATCTTATAAAAATATGAACTTTACTTGGTACACATAGAAAACACACATGAGAATAAAACAATATGAAATATATAAAAACGGATACAAAAATATATAAAAACGGGCACAAGGTCCCAAACGGAAACCCCCTACCCCAGAATTCAGAAGTCTCTGGTTGGGCTGGGATCAGATACCCGTGGGGACGTCCATACCACGGGGAACAGCTCTGGACCACCAGCTAGCACGAGGAGACGACAGATGATGATGTGGTGGAATGCGCGTCCTGCAACTCGGCTCTAGATCTCTGGAAGACAGGAGGGAGGTACCGATCGGAAACACCTGGCTCTGAATCACTTGACGCGTTTCGGATGTCCAATCCTTTCTCAAAAGTGATTTTTCGTCTGTGGTTGTGGTCTTAAATAAATTTCATGGCGTACGTAATTGGAACCTAATAAAAGGATTTTTGATCCGCAGAGTGTCCTTGTATTCTGTCCCTGCATGCCGTCACTTATAATTTCATTCAGACCTCTATACCACATTCTTAATGAATATTTAAACACCAAATGTAGTTCCAAGTGGAACTGAATAATCAATAAATAATAAGTAAATAAACGGTATTGAATCCTAACAATTAATACAATAAAAATAACAATGAAATGAATGGAGTCTATAAATGCACTAAGTTCTAACGAACAAATCAGAACAGAACCAGGAAAAGATATATAAAAATATAAAAATATATATTGTATATCCAGATTACATCCTCGGATTACTGATGAGTGTAAATTAGAGGGAACGAGGTGGTAAATGTCAAACCCAAAAGAAAATTAGAATTACAAGATATGTAAAGATGTATATCCAATAGACCAAAAACAAAGGATAATTTAAAATTAAAGAAGGTATTATGGTTCAATACAATTAGTACCATCCCATAATTTCCCAAAAATTGCGGTCCGTATATGATCCGTCCCAGACCTAGTTATTCATATGGACATGAAGGGGGTAATATCTTCTGTATGGTACCTCGTACAATAAGTGAAGCGATGCTGAAAAATTATATATATGCTAATTAGAAAACCAATTATAATCTAAATAATTGTAAATAATGGAATCATTTAAATAATTTTAACAATTGAATGATATTTCTACCTGTGAGAGTTACCCATTTGATAGAAGGTCATGTTATGTCACTTTATTTATTTATTTTTTATTTTTTATTTTAATATATGCTCACCAGTTTATTTAGATTGGTAATAATAATCATTATGGGTAACTCTCACAGGTAGAAATATCATTCAATTGTTAAAATTATTTAAATGATTCCATTATTTACAATTATTTAGATTATAATTGGTTTTCTAATTAGCATATATATAATTTTTCAGCATCGCTTCACTTATTGTACGAGGTACCATACAGAAGATATTACCCCCTTCATGTCCATATGAATAACTAGGTCTGGGACGGATCATATACGGACCGCAATTTTTGGGAAATTATGGGATGGTACTAATTGTATTGAACCATAATACCTTCTTTAATTTTAAATTATCCTTTGTTTTTGGTCTATTGGATATACATCTTTACATATCTTGTAATTCTAATTTTCTTTTGGGTTTGACATTTACCACCTCGTTCCCTCTAATTTACACTCATCAGTAATCCGAGGATGTAATCTGGATATACAATATATATTTTTATATTTTTATATATCTTTTCCTGGTTCTGTTCTGATTTGTTCGTTAGAACTTAGTGCATTTATAGACTCCATTCATTTCATTGTTATTTTTATTGTATTAATTGTTAGGATTCAATACCGTTTATTTACTTATTATTTATTGATTATTCAGTTCCACTTGGAACTACATTTGGTGTTTAAATATTCATTAAGAATGTGGTATAGAGGTCTGAATGAAATTATAAGTGACGGCATGCAGGGACAGAATACAAGGACACTCTGCGGATCAAAAATCCTTTTATTAGGTTCCAATTACGTACGCCATGAAATTTATTTAAGACCACAACCACAGACGAAAAATCACTTTTGAGAAAGGATTGGACATCCGAAACGCGTCAAGTGATTCAGAGCCAGGTGTTTCCGATCGGTACCTCCCTCCTGTCTTCCAGAGATCTAGAGCCGAGTTGCAGGACGCGCATTCCACCACATCATCACCTGTCGTCTCCTCGTGCTAGCTGGTGGTCCAGAGCTGTTCCCCGTGGTATGGACGTCCCCACGGGTATCTGATCCCAGCCCAACCAGAGACTTCTGAATTCTGGGGTAGGGGGTTTCCGATTGGGACCTTGTGCCCGTTTTTATATATTTTGTATTGTTTTATTCTCATGTGTGTTTTCTATGTGTACCAAGTAAAGCTCAGATTTTGATAAGATTTGGGTTCCCTTTGCTTGGACATTTTCAGCCTTAGATGCAGCAGAGAGTAATCCCTGCCGTTCTTAAGAGTATTGAACACACATTAAATCCATTTAGGATTTAGGATTATTCATATGCCTATATACCTTTTGGATCTATCTATTTGATCGGTACATTATTCTAATCCCATTTTGTTTTTTTTCCTCTATTTCTATTTTTGTTTCTTGGTCTATCATCCTCTGATTCACCGGGAGTTACCACGACTGGATTAGGACTTTTTGACTACAGAAAGCAATCAAAGAACAATCCCTAGACTGAATGGACACATATCCCTGTATGCCGTCGCTAGGTTAGACTGTTCATTTTATGG
>WWET01000954.1:432263-453638 GCA_011038615.1 Limnodynastes dumerilii
ATATATATATATATATATATACTGTATATCCATATTGCAATAATAAGCTTTATAAATGCCAAGTTTAATTCATGGTTTTCAAGTATATATGCCTATTAAAGTTGTTGAGACTGGCATCATATTTTTATTTCTGGGAAAAGGGTGCCATAGTCAAATCTTATAAATTCCAGGCATAATATAATATAACAAGAATTCAGATGACTTATTAGGGGCTAAATAGTGTCACTTGGTACAAAGGAAAACCAACATTTGTATTACCACATGGTGCATTTTCTTCTATTCTGAGCATAAAGACTGTTGTCAGTTCTTGAGAATAAATTAAATTGCCTGATTAGTTAACTCTTTCTTTTTATTATTTATATTAACTATGGTATTGTTGCAATTGAATATACATATATGTTGTTTTCTGACATGTAGGCTACTGCCTGGCCTTTACTATTTCTATTATATGTAATTTATTTTCAAATTCTGTTTGTGGTTTTAAATTGTCTTCTTAAACCCTATGATATTGTGTATCCAAATTAGATTCCATTAGGAGAGAAAACAACATTTATCTCCATGAATGCTACTTGTAGCATAAAGAGTTAACCTTTTAAAATGGTCCCTAGATTAATCTTCTATCTTTTATTAGACAAGCTACAGGAGTTAAATTAACCTTGTGTGACTATCTTGTCTCATTAACTAGAACTGTTGCTTGTGTTTATGATGTAAAACTTCCTTTGAGTCTTTTTATGTGATAAAGAAACACACAGGGTTCAACATTATGCTATGTGCTGCTGCTGTTGCTAATAATAATAATAATAAATCATAATAATAATACTTATTACCTTTTGGACAGCAGTTCTGTGATTTTTGTACATAATTTAGAATTTTTTGGCGCACTCTTGACCTTTTCTCCTGTCTATCTTTATCATCAATAATTTTGTTTACTCCTCCTGAGTGTCTCTTCTCTGCAACATATCTTTGTGTCATTATTTGTGTCATTGTGTCATACTTTCCCCGTAATATTGTGTGTAAATTCGCCAATTAAGATATTATATTTCACTAAGGAAAAATCCCTAGGGAACTCCACTGGAAACTTTAACATACCCAAAAGGGATTTCAATTACTTCAACTCTTTTGTTATCTATTCCACAATCAAGATAGTTTACATGTACATTCCCATCTTTGAGTACAATTCCAAATTTTTCAATTTATTTAACAGTGACACAGTGTCAAGTTACTGTCATTACCTTGCATCTTGTTCTGCCTTTTCATTACTTTGTATTTTGTATTGTCTGTACCTGTTACCCTGACTGTATGTAAACTTGAACCTGTGTCTTGTCATACCTTTAGCTGGATCATGAGACCTTGTATATCTAAATCCTGTGTACCCTTCTGTCTTTACCTTTAGCTGTTACTCTGTATCCTTTTTTAAACTTTTTTCTTGAGACCTGTTACTGCATCTATTTTGTATATTTGGATCTTTATCTGAACCTGGATTCCAGTATCTGATTCATTTGTCTGTATCCGATTACCACACCTTAACCCCATATATGCCATTTCCTTTGTATTCATGGTTTGCATATCAACCTGATTTTACACTACCTTGTTCACCAGTACACATACCTTGTCTATACCAAGAATCAGTATGTGCTTTGCTGTGCTTGTTACTTCCCTGTCTTCTCTTGATGTTTCCAATCCTTGCATGTTCCTATTGCTAGATCTGACCTATCCTATACACTGTCTGGTAAGTGTACCTCACCCTGCGTAATGTGTTTTTTCCTAGCACTTTCCTTACCTTGCCATTGGGGCAATCCAAGATATCTATCTAATTTTGTGTTTGTCTTTGTCCATTCATGCTTATTTGTTTTTTTCCCTAGTGCAGTGATGGCTAACCATAGCGGATACCTGACAAAGCATGATGGGAAGTGTAGTTTCACAACACCTGGAGTGTCACAGGTTAGCCATCACTGCCCTAGTGTCATCCTTCCCTCCAGTGGTGTTCCTGAGAATCCACTCACCCTTGCTATACCAGGAGCTGCCAACAGGGCCATGGCCTGCTGGGCTGGGTATAAATAGTAATGATATATATATATATATATATATATATATATATATATATATATATACCATTTAAATAACCTTGGGAAATGAGCTGGAGACATCCACAATTAAGCTGTTGGTTTTATCAGTGTGAATTGCCACAACAGCAACTACATCCCTGAATGCACTAAGCAGTATATATGTAATTTACAAATTTACTGATCCATTGTTAAAGGTCTGGGATGAATGTTAAGAATATAAGAATCTCCTTTAGCAAGCAAAGCAAATATGAACAAGACACTTCCTGAATTCCAAAACACTGTAGGTCTTCCAGATTTTTTCTGTTTTTAGGAAAATTTCTCAGAAAGAACTGTGCACCCAATGGGCCTGATTCATAGTTAAGAATCTGGGTGGTTTTAGGAGCGTATATTTAAGAAGGGATATACTGCGAATGTGCAGTAACTTTTATACGTTATTTACGTTGGACTTGCGAATGCAAATGTCATGATTCAACACTACGGGGTAGATCCAGACCTAAGTGCTTGTTACGTTTGCGTATTTACGCTAGCGTATTTTATATGCACTGCCCTAGGCACTCCCCTCGCTCGTATGTACTTTGGTCGATTTACGCTTCCCAAACCCTATCTTAACCTTACAAAGCATAAGTACTGATGGATTCACGTACGTGACGGCCTAACCCAGTCTATACTGTACAATTTAAATGCCTCTCTCCGCCTACAAAGTGTAACTACAGATGTCGTATGGATGACACGCCCCTTCGTTCGTAATTACGCTGATGGCATATTATGTATGTTATGAGTTATGTGGCATAACATCTGCTGCGCATATACGCAGTAATTACAAGTAGGCGATTTTACGTCTGCAGGTAGCATAACAATGCTAACGTACGTAGCTCAGGATCTGGCCCTACGTACCTAAAGTCACTAGGTTCGTAGAAACTTACGCAGGAAGGGGCGTGCTGCGAATAATTAACTCGGCAGAAAGAAGACTGGGTGGAGGGAGGCATTTAAATGAGCAAAAGAAGGCGCGGTTATGCAGTCTAGTTCGTAATTAGATGCTCTACGCACACAAAAAAACAGGGGCGTGCCGAGCAAGTTGCCTTGCTACTAGTAACGTATATTTAAGAACCTAACGCATTCTTAAGTGTGAATTAGATCCAATATTTCTAACATCATAAGAGCAGTTAGGATGTGTGATGACCAAATGTTAAAGGTCAAAGTAGGAATTGCAGAGATGTGAAACAGAATAAGAAATAACTCAGAGAATACTGGCACAATTCTGCTTTTTGACTGGTTTTACTGATTGAAATTTACTTAAATTTGCAAAAGGTGAGAAACTTCAGTTTGTACAATATTGATGAAATATTGATTAAAAATCAAACACAATTTACAGTTTTTCGTCCAGCAAAATCTTAATTCAAACAATTACAGAGAAAATATTAATTGGCAAAATAAATACACTCAGGATCTCAATAACTTTTAGTTTTCCCTTCCCCTTTATTACAAAAATTATTAGAATATACAAGAAACACTAATAACTTATCCCTTAATGACTTAGCTCACAATCTTACAATTCAAAAGCAAAGATTTACTATTAATTAACACTATTACAGCATAAGTAAGAACACAGTTAAGCAGATAAAATAACAATTAAACATTAAATTCCCTCAGAATCAGGCAGTCTACAAATGTTTTAATCTATTTCCTCACTTGTTACGCCGGCTGAAGTTAAGGTAGCCTTCAGCCGGCGTAATTACACACTGTACAGGGTGACAGGGGGAGTGTCGGGGGGAGTGAATAGATGTTAGCACGCTCAGCGCAAGATTGTAGCTCTGGATTTGGCCCGATCTCTCACTCTCCACCACAACAATTGTTCCGCTCCTCTGCCAATCCCCTGCTTACTGTCCTCGTCTCTCCTTCCAATCTGCACCTCCATTTTCCCACTCCAACACAGCCTTCATGACTCTCCTTCTCAATGACTATGAAGTTACACCCTCCACCTCCGTCAATCCTCCGCTCACCACTACCGACTCCCTTCTTGACCTGCTCTTCCGTTAATCCTCTGCTCACTGCCACCGACTCCCTTCGCAATGTGCTCCTCCGTCAATCCTCTGCTCACTGCCATGACTCCCTTCAAGATCTGCTCCTCCGGCAATCCTCTGCTCTCCACCACTGACCTCATTCTAGATCTTCTCCTCCGTCAAACTGCACCGCTAACTCCTTTTTCACTTTTCACTGTTGTTCCTCTTCTAACTCACTACAATATTGCATTTCTACTCTCCACCATAACAATCTTCTCTCTCTCTTACAGACTGACTCAAAAAACACATCCACTCTTTAATGCTGCTGCTATCAACTGCCCACTAACCGTCTCAACCTACGCACTTCTCTTTACCTCCAGATTCTTCCAGAAGACCCCCAACTCAACCTGTCTCACACCAACTGCCAGTTCCTAAGCAACCACCCCACGTTAACCTGTACTCAACATTGAGCACGAGACACATGCCTCCCTCCATAGTCTCGCAATAGCGTGGGAACGGCCTCCCTACAACTCATAGCAGAATGTAACCCCCCTGGGCCACCACAGATGGCGCAGATGGTTTATATTCTAACCACTTGCTAAACATCCAGCATGGAACTTTTTGTCAGAGAAACTACCTTCTATCTCACAGCTGTATTAAATATGGTGCCAGAGACTTCACAGAATATATCCATAGGCTTATATTATTTTTGACTTTAACTGTGTGATAATGACTGAAAAAATTGAGTATGAAAATTAGAGGAAAACATATGGCAGTGTATACCTGAGAAAAGCCATACTAGTTTGTAGATGAGGCAAATTTCAATGTCAATGTGGCCAGTATCTGTGTTCAGTAATCAAAAGCAAAGTATGTCAAGTATAAAATGAGAAAAGCCCAGGAGTAACTTTCCTCTCTTAGGACCTGATTCACACTTAAGAATCTTCTTAAAATAAGAACTTAAAGTCACACCTGGGCTAAACCATGTTGATTGCAGGGGAGTCATATTTCATCTGTTGCAAACAGTACTAGTGTTGAGAGGTGATATTTCACAGCCCAAGTCTAAATAACAGTGTGACAGTAAAGCTGGTCAGTATCTGTGTGCAGTAAGCAATTCAAAGATATATCTCTGCATGCAAAGAATATAATTAAATTAATTCCCCCTGCAATCAACATGGTTTTGCCCAGGAGTGACTTTTCTTATTTTAAGAAGATTCTTAAGTGTGAAACAGGTCCTTAATTTCAAGCTTCTTCTTAAGTCTGAATCAGGCCCAATGTCTGTAGAGCTTATAAATAACCAGAGTATGAATTTTTAATGAAAGTTCATGAAATCAGTATGCTCTTAATTACAAAAAGACTTGTAGATTGATATAAACTCCTCCTTGATTCAGTATACAAACTTTGCTTTCCTAATGGATGCAAATAGCAGCATATAAAGTGCACAGTCTACATTAAAACGTCAGCAGGTAATATATATGTGTATCCACTGATACTTAGATTAATTTAGCACTGCTAATTGACAAGCGATATATCCTCTCTTTTAGTCCTTTCACATAATCAACAAGCTGTTAAAACTCATTTTACCTCAGAAACACAACACAGGGGAAACCAAATGGTAATAAAAATACTTGAATCCATCACTGGTATACAGTGGAATTGTGAACTGATGGAGGACTCCGCCGCTTGCCATCTGAATTAGAAGCCGGTTGGTATTCTCCCTCTTGATGGAAAACTGTCTCCAAGTATGCGTTTGTAAATCTGAGTCCGTCCAGTTCCTTATTGGAGATTTAGGCTTGGAGCAGCTGAAGGTCTGAACTAACGGAAAAAAAACTGGTTATTTGGCAATTCGACCAGAAATTGACCTTTGTTGTGTAGCATAAGCGTGAAGAGTACCTTGACACGTTTCACAGCATCAGCGTGCTGTTTCCTCAAAAGGTAAGCGATTTCTGGTCTAATTGCCTTATTATTGCTTCATATCCAGTTTTTACAAAATTTTAACATAATTTGCCAAGGTGCAAATTTCCAGTGTTCTACCTCTTATTGACCCGGATTCACAACACCGTACGTGTTCCACATATGGTCTTAATTTCCCGATAGTAGCTACTACGCATGCGTGGTAACTATTTTACATAATCTAAGTATCGTTTTGTTACGTAGATTGTGTATATGCGATCTTTAAAGACCAAATATACACAATCTACGTAATGAAAGGATACATAGATTACGTAAAATAGTTACTACACATGCGTAGTAGCTACTATTGGGAAATTAAGACCTTATGTGGAACAAGTACGGTGTTTTGAATTCGGGCCATTTTCTGGTTCAATGTATCTCTGAGAATCCTCATGACCTGAAAAGCAGAAACAGTGTAACAAGAAATGTTATTATGTAATTATGTTATTAGTTGAAATAGTTAAAGAGAATTGATTCACATAGTCTCAGGCAATTATAGGAAGAATAGTAACAATGGGTTACTGAAGGCTGACTCCTAAGGGATTTATTTACTTAACACTTATGAACCATGTGGAGTTAATGAGGGAATTCATTTTAAACTATTTTTATAGTTTATATTTTTTTATTATATTTCATGCTGATCTGCTTTCACAAATGTTATCAAAGAAAATCTTCAAAACAACATGTTACATAATGTTATTTAACAACTTAGTAGGCAGCACAAAGAAATACTGTACACAAAGTGTGGGGCCGTATTCAGAGATCTGTGTCCCGATCGGTCCGCAAATATACACATGGACGGAGCAAGGAACACCCACCAAAAACCCAGTCACTCCCCTTGCTAATCTGTGCTCTTGGAGACTTACGCCTCCATAGACCACCTGTAACTTTCCGTGTGGAGTTCCGTGCTTATATGGTCTCCGTCCAGGCGTATCTTGATAATTGCGCCCACTTTTCTTCATTTAAATGCCTCCCCCGCCCATTTCTATTAAAATTCTCCCATGCATTTTTTTCCATCGCATTTCCATATGTATCGCATGTCCGGACGTATGTATCCACATGCGACACACAGGTCCGTCCTTAAGGCACTTCCGCGTATCATCAATGTCAATTGCGTAAATAATGTTACTACGCATGCGCAGTTGAAACATACCTAAAAATATGCACGGAACTGGCAGGGAAAACGGATCTCTGAATATGGCCCTGTATTCTTAAATTCCAAAAGTAAGTTACTAAAATAATATTTTCTTCTCTTAGCTCCCATACAGGTTACACATTTTCCTTTTGGTAGGAATCTGCCCCATCCTCCCATTCTATTGGATCCTCCCCATTTTTTTCCTTCACACGCCTGTCAGAGGAAACAAGATTGCGACTGAGCTGCATGCTTTACAGCAATGAGTTGATAGCCATGTAACCACAATCAGAAACCTAACTGAGAAAGTTGACGACTTAGAAAATCGCCACTGTCACAGTAACTTACGATTCATGGGAATTCCTGAGTCAATTCAAGGTCCTCAGCTGTTAAATTTTATCCATCTCTGTCGGATGGACAGACACCCGCAAGTACGTAAAGCTAAAGCATGCATAAGTCTGCATCCGGTCCTATATTTGGCCCTTTTCTATCAGCACCTGACCATCAGTGCCAGTTCAAATTGAATAGTTTGGAAATTATTGTTCAGTCCAAGAGCTGCAGGGTCATGTAGCTGTTTTTTAACCATTGTTGTATTTACTAAAGCCAAAGTCCCGGGACCTTGGGCTTTTTCACCACCAAATCGACCATCATCGCTCTACCCTCCCAGTCCTGACTTTTCTAATGTAACCTTTATAACACGGTTCATTCACTAAAGGCGATTTGACTAAATCGCCTCTAGTGCAATCCATGAGGGCTCCCAAAAAATCACCTCCTGTGTGAGGCGCTTTCCTAGAAAGCGTCTCACACTTTACTAGAAAAACACATGTCAACATAGTTGACGTGTTTTTCACAAAGTTAAAAACACTAGAAGCATTTTTCTATCACTTATCCTGCCGACGCATATACTACTATACAAACACATGATGTCACCAACACTAGAACGCTCACTAGAGCCCCCTAATGTTGATGACGTAACTTTTCCTATAAAAGAGGGGCCCTAGCGACAGACCGGTCATTAGTAGCAGGGACAAAGAAGGGGAGGAAGAAGGGGTGCGTCGTGGAAAGGGCCAGAAGGGTCCGAAGACCAGATGCCAGTACCGGAAGAACATCTTTAAGCAAGCTGACAAGCCTCTCCAAGCAACATTGAAAGAAGATCTTCAGAAGAAGATGAAAATACTAGCAAGTCATCCCAAGACAGATGACTGCTAAACGGTGAGTCACGACGTTTTATGTATTATTATTATGTATTATTTTTTAACACATTTTTACAGTCACATACACTTTAGGGTACATTTTGTCACGATGGCCACCAGTATATTCTAGCGACATACTAAGGGACATTTTGTACACATTTTATTCACAAACACATGGCCATGCTTTTCATTATAGTAGTATATGCGTCGGCAGGATAAGTGATAGAAAAATGCATGCCGATTTTGAAATGGGCAATCGCCGTGCTTTTCAATAGAAAAGCATGGCGATTTTTCCATTTTAAAATCGATCAACATCGACGGCGATTCTACATCAATGCCAAAAATTCGGGCATAGTAAATGCCTTGATTTTTGGTAAAAAAATTGCTGCTCAAACCCAGCAATGATGATCAATGTAGAATCGCTGTCAAAAATTGACCTAAGTAAATGAGGCCCCAAGGGTCTGTGTGTGCTTTTCATCCTTAAACACTGTATCTGTGAGATCTTACTTGAGCATTACACCATCTCATCGTTCTACCCACTGTCACATTTTATATTGTATCTTTTATATTTCTGATCTATTTATTAATTTTCAATAAATGTGGCCATAATGTTACTGGCTGCTTCACTCCTATTGGAGCTCATTCCAGCATGAGGGGACACCCCCCTTATTCCCCAGGCACTGCTGCCTGGGCACTGCTGCAATGGAAGGATCTTTTATAAAGTTTCCAAATTACTGTGCTATGGTCCAGACCACCATATATCTACCACTGTGTCAAAGAAGTAAGGGCAGCTCTACTGGGTCTGCAACATTCCCAACTGTCACATCACCTCCTCGGCACAGCCTGCTATAGATTATATGACTTCACGCTGTGAGCTACATCATTTGAATCACACCTCGGCCAAGGGCCAGATTTACTAAAGTCAATTTTTCTCTGGCGATTTATATCGCCAAACATCGCCGTCAGACTCTGGCAATTTTTTTCTTAAAATTGCTGTATTTCCTAAGTGGTTGCTATTAATCCTTTGTCAGCGGCGATTTTTCCCTTTTTAAAAATCGCCACACATCATAGCCATTTTTTTTTTTAAATATGATTTTTTTTTTTTCAAATGTAATCATATTTTCTATACTAAAAATGGGCATGCTGTGCCTTATAGTACCATATGCGGCAGCATGCCATTGGTTAATGTCATGCTCCCGCAACCATAATGTGCCTGTTTACAGTCCATAAAACAGTACATTCCTCCGTACATGTATGTAAACGATACATGTCCCCGTGCAATAGAAAAACTAGTAGTTGTCCCCCTTAAAAAGAATACACCAGTAGTTGCCACCCTTAAAAAGACTATGTCAGTTGATGCCCCTGTTACAAGCAATGCCATCAGTAGATGCCCCCGTCAACAACAATGCCATCAGTAGACGCCCCCGTTAACCAACAATGGGCCGGATCCAGAACTACGTCCATCTTCCATAGACAGACGTAGTTCAATAAACAGTAGCTACTGCGCATGCGTAGTAGCTATTGTACGTAATCTGCGTATCATTTCGATACGTAGATTGCGTATATGCTGTCTAAAAGACCGAAACGATACGCAGATTACATACAATAGCTACTACGCATGCGCAATAGCTACTGTTTATTGAACTACGTCCGTCTTCCATAGTTCTGGATCTGGCCCAATGCCATTGGTGGATGCCCCCATACAATAAAATGCCATCAGTAGATGCCCACATATCATAAAATGCCTCAGTGGTTGAGAAAATACAATAAAATGCCATCAGTAGATGCCCACATACAATAAAATGCCTGAAGTTTAGCCTTTTCAAACCTTTTTATTATATATGAATTTAACATTAATGCTAAGTTTTAATAAAATGATTTTGAATAAGATATGCAAGTCAGCTTGAATTAAAAGCAAGTGATAACCTACATAGGAACATGTATGTAATGCAAAAAAGTTTGAAGGAACTGTAGCATTTGTTTTGCTTGGATTTGTTTAAAAAAGTATTTCAAGGCTTGTTCAATATAAAAACAGTGGAGTTATTTTGAAAAGAGAACTGAGTTTCATATGAATGTATGATTGATTGTGTAACCGTTACTTTAACTTGCTTCCTTTAGTTAATTGAAACAAAATTATAGTGCTAAGCACATAAACTGTATGTAATAGACACATTTTTCAAGGTAAAAAAAGGATATATATTGCACAGCTGAAAGAGAATTCAAAACTGAAATGAAAATTGGACAGAAAAATGGTATGTATGGATGCCTCTGTGGCCTTCTGAAAATTATTGGTGTGCTTGTGGGTGCAACAAACATGGATCACAATAGAAAAACTCATACTGTAGCACATGCAAACCATGGCACTTCAGATCCTATAAGTCCAAGATTCTTTGCCAGTTGTCAACAAATATATAAGCTGCTGGTGCATGAAGGAAACTGTAATTTCAAAACATATTAAGTCCTGCAGATACCTATACTTGCTGTTGTATGTCATTACTGAGTTAGAGGTTCTGAGACAATATAATATTCCTTTAAAAAAAATTCCATGCACTCTTACTGGCTTAAAAATAGTCAGCTGACAATTTATGTTTATCATACATTTTCAGCTTTACTATCATATTAGTGCACCCTCTGTTTCTTTTATCTATTCTATTCAGACCAGATCTAAACCTGAACTGCCACTGTGGTTGTAGCAAACCTTCAGTGGCATTGGAAACTCCCATCGGGCTGGATCCAGACCTTGTTAAGTGCATGAATTTAGTTACTCCTGGGCTAAACCATGTTGAATTCAGAGGGAGCCAAGTTAATTGTATCCTTTGCATGCACAGATATATCTTTAAATTGCTTACTGCACACAGATACTGACCAGCTTTACTATCACACTGTTATTTAGACTTGGGATAGGAAACATCACCTCTCAACACTAATACTGTTTGCAGCAGACAAAATATGACTCCACTCAAATTAACATGGTTTAGCCCAGGTGTAACTAAGTTCATGCACTTAACAAGTTCTGGATCCAGCCCATCACTCGTATGGAGTTACGATAGCCAGACCCTACCTTAAGACTTCTACGCTGTCTTTCACCATGAAAAAAGCGGTATGGTGTATAAATTCTGGAATGTACGTATGTCAGCACTTACTGTACAATGAGCATACCTCCCAATCTGACATAGTGGAAGCACTTAGTAGTAGGAAAACGGACACTTGTAGTAAGTAAGTATCCACTCCTTCATTATTAACTAGAATAGCAAGCTATCTCTATATGCAGTTGTAGTTATTTAGTACTTTTAACCCTTAGAACTCATAAACTTTTTGCTGTGCTAGTTTATATTAACTAGTATAGTAAGCTTAATAGATTTTTAGTAACTGTTCCATACTACTCAAAATATAAGGACACTGTTTTACACCTTCATATGTTATACATTGTATTCTACATTTTTTTTAGACAAATATCACATAGCTCCTGCAGGAGCACCATCTATTCAAGTAAATTTAATGTGCACCAGGGGCTAGAATTACTAAGCTGCGGGAAAGGAAAAATTGAGATGTTGCCCATAGCAACCAATCAGATTCTAGATCTCACTTTTCAATAACATACTAGAAAATGTCAGTTATAATCTGAAAATCTTCATAGTTCATTAGGCTCAGTATTGTATGGCAAATGCAATTATACTTCTGTTATAATAGTGTATATAGCTCTAGATGGTCATTCATTTTATTTACTTATGGGACTAGCATTTCAACAGACATTGTAAAGCAACATTATATCCAGAGAATCATATTAGGTACTATTTTGCTAAAAATTCACATATTCACATAATTCACATATTCACATAATGTGCATTTATACTAAATCATGGTTCAGACTGCAATAAACCCAATGATTATACATTTTATTATGTTTTGAAAAAAAAATACTTTATTCGGTAATGTGTGTTTCAAATACATTAGTTATTTAAAACACATATAACTGATGAATAAAATATATAATAAAATGTATAATCATTGGATTTATTGCAGTCTGTGCCATGATTTAGTATACATGTAAATGTTTTATGTAACATACTGTAAAAATACTGCAATGTAAATGCAAATATTATGTTAAACTAGTCAAAGGTCCATCAGAATAATGGGGAAAAATATTCCCCATTCATATCTTTCCAGTATTCCCATTATGTGTCTCCAGCCTCCCAATGTCTACCCATCATGTGTGTCCAGCTCCCTAGTATCCCCCATCATATGTGTCCAGCACCCCAGTATTACTCATTGTGTGTCCAGCCCCCCAGTATTATCCAGCATGTGTATCCAACCCCACAGTATTACCCAGCATGTTTGTCAAGCCCCCCTGTATCTACCAGCATGTTTCCAGCCCCCCAGTATCCACCCATCATGTGTGTCCAGTCCTTCAGTATTATCCAGCATGTGTGTCCAGTCCTTCAGTATTACCCAGCATGTGTGTCCAGCCCCCTAGTATTACCCAGCATGTGTGTCCAGCCATTCAGTATCCCCCATCAAGTCTCTCCAGCCCCCCAGTATTATACCTCATTCAACCTGTACAGCACCCCTCATCCTGTACCACTGTGCCATGTACATTGGTGTTATTCTTGTTCTTACAATGTTATGATTGTTGTTACATTGATGTTATATAGTTGTTATTTTTGTTACATTGTAACTCTGGTTGTTATATTGTTGTTGATGTTATTCTTGTTGGTACATTGTTGTTACTCTTGTTGTTACATTGGTATTATATTTATATCGTTATTATATTATTATTATTATTATTGTTACATTGTTGTTATTCTCATTGTTACATTGTTATATTTGTTGTTACATTGTAATTGTTGTTACATAGTTGTTATTTTTATTGTTATAATTGTTGTTACATAGCTGTTATTCTTGTTACTCTTGTTACATTGTTGTTGCTGTTATTCTTGTTGTTACTCTTGTTGGTACATTGTTGTTACTCGTGTTGGTACATTGGTATTATATTTACATTGTTATTATTATTATTATTATTGTTATTATTATTGTTATGATTATTATAATTACATTGTTATATTTGTTGTTACATTGTTATTGCTATTCTTGTTGTTACATTGTTATTGTTTTCTTGTTGTTATTCTTGTTGGTACATTGTTGTTACTCTTGTTGTGTGGGTGTGTGGCTGGTCATGAAGTGGGCACGTTGTGGGCGTGGTGTGGGTGTGCCCCGCCCCTCCCCTCCCCTCCATCTGCCTCTCCCCGGTCAGTGGTCACATTGGGCCTGATCCAGAGCTACGATGTTACACTGAGCGCTACTACCCACACCAACAGCCAGCACAAGTTAGTACTAACACAAGTTTCACTACAAAAACTGGCTTTCAGAGCCAGGGTATGGTATTATTAACATCAAAGGATCAAAGGAAGATCTTCTGTCCGCTTGATTGGTGAATCCCTCTGGTCATCACAGATTCTTTGGGCCTGATCCAGACCTATGGCGATGCGCTGTGCTTAATAAAACACAGCGTATCGGCGTTCACTTTCACCGACACTCTCCCTGTGCGGCCGAATGGCCCCTTCCTTGCGCCGGCTGAAGGCTACCCTAGCTGCGCCCGGCGTAAGGAAGGGGCCATACGCTCACACAGGAGCGTATGGCCTCTTAGCACGCCCCCCCCACCCTCATTTACTTACCTCTCCCCGCCCACCAGCAGTAACGTGAGCGTAGGGACGCTGGAGGACGTCCCCTCCAGCGTTCCTACGGCACTACTATGGATGCCCGATCGTAGATCTGGCGTTTCCATAGTGACGCCGGGCAACATCTGCCCGGCGCATGTGCATTAGAGCTACGGCCACCGTACTAGCGACGGCGGCCGTAGCTCTGGATCAGGCCCATTGTGTCCACAGCTCCCGGCAGTTGCCCTTGGAATGCCCCCAGACAATGGCCAATATAAATATAATATATAAATATAATACCAATGTAACAGTTGCAGAGCAGCCTTGGGAAACAGGGGCAACACCATCCTTCTATATTACACTACTACATGCCACATTGAAGATGGCAAAGGTAGGTCCCTCTGATACAAAGGAAGAACCCCCCACCACCGACATGGATGTGGCAGAAAGTTGTGTAATACAGAAAGATGGTTCTGAATATAGCGGTGGCAGCAGCACTCGGAGCTCCCTGCCACTGCTATTAAGTAAGTAAAAGGGTTAAAGGGGGGGAGGGATTTTTTAATTTATTTTTTAAATTTTGATTCTGACCATTGGAGCATGCGCAGTAGTGTCACAACGGTGTGAACGCTACTACACATCCGTATAACGGTGAGGAGCAGAATGGCTTATAGATAGATAGATAGATAGATAGATAGATAGATAGATAGATAGATAGATAGATAGATAAATCAGATGGGGCAGGGGTTTGGGGCAATTAGTGGGGGAAGCATCTGAGTGAGGGCAAGGCTTGTGGGCAGTTAGTGGGGTGCAGGGCTCAGGTGAAGAAGTTAGTGGAGTGCAGGGCTTGGGTAGAGGCAGGAGTTGGGGGCAGTTGGTGGGGTGCAGGGTGTGAGTGAGGGCAGGGGTTGGAGGCAGTTTGTTGGGTGCAGGTTCTGAGTGAGGGCAGGGGTTGGGGACAGTTAGTGGGGTGCAAGGGTTGGTTGGGTTGAAGGGTTTGGAGGCAGTTAGTGGGGTGCAGGGTCTGAGAGAGGGCAGGGGTTGGTGGTAGTTAGTGGGATGTAAGGTTTGGGGCAGTTAGTGGGGTGCAGAGTCTGAGTGAGAGCAGGGGTTGGGGCAGTTTTTGGGGTGTAGAGGTTTGGGGTAGTTAGTGGGGTGCAGGGTCTGAGTGAGGGAAGGGGTTGGGGGCTGGGTCTGAGTGAGAATGGGGCTTGGGGTCAGTATCTGGGGTGCAGGGGTTTAGGGCAGTTAGTGCCCAGGGTTCAGGTGGAGGCAGTGGTTGGGTGGCAGTTTATGGGGGTGCAGAGTTTGGATGCCAGCAGGGGGTGACCGGGGAGAGGAGCCGTGGAGAGCCGTCTGGCAGAGGGAGCAGCTCGCTCTCCACAGATCACTGTTACCTAGGTGACTGGAGCGGAGAAGAGACACAGGGAGAGAAAGCGACTCTAGCGGTGTCATGTGTCGCCTGGTGTGTCCAAGAGCTGAAGACACACCTGGTGTGTCCCAGAGCCGAAGACCCGGGGAGGGAAGAAAGGTAAGTTATGGTAATGGTAAGTCAGCGGTGCTTGGGGAGAGGAGCAGGGGAGGGGGAGGCATGGTAAAGTGCAATGAAGGGAGGCAGTGAGGTGTCTGGACAGCAGCTATTCTGCTCCCAGCCCATACGCATGCGCAGTAGCGGCACAACGGCATGAACACTACTGCGCATGCGTATAATGATGAGGAGCAGAATGGCTTTTATACAGATAGATATGTGATTTTTTTGTAGTATATTATATATTAATCTGTTGTAATATTTGTTTAGGTTTTACTAGTCTATCACAATCTATTTTTTGGGGTGGAAATTTGATAAACCTCAACATTTACTGACAGCGGATATTTTACACATTATAAACATTGATTGATTATAAATGTGTTGGGGAAAAAAGTTAGTGCAGCAAGAAAACCCTATGAAAGTAAGATGTTCAAGAAATAATAATAATAATAATATTTTTCATTACAATAATCTGTCCAAAGCCTGCAATGCTATACATATTGTAGGACAAAATGTAATGGTGGATTTGACCAATTTTTTTTTAGAAGCTTATGGTCCCCAGACCGTGTTTGACCTTCTATTGCAGATTTATGGTGGTTCCTGTCCATGGGCTTTTTATAAAGTGAAGTACAAAGTTGATTATTGCTCCTTTGATAAGAACATCTAGATAGTGTCTCTGTGGTACTGCATTTATAAGTGAACTTCTTGTTGTCATCCGTGGAGTTGATGTGTGACATGGTAAGGGAAAATTCCTCATCTGTAACGATTATGTCATCAATGTATGTTTTATACAACAAAATTCGGTCAGCACATTCAGGATTATGGAGGAACAGTTTATTTTCAACAAGGAGCATATAGGCATTCGCATAAGTGGGGGCCACGTTTAACCCCATTGTGCAGCCTTTTCTTTGTAAATACTGATTGTTGTCTAACAAACACATCAAAAAATCTACTTAAGAGTTGTACTCTTGATCTAGTCTCAGTTATCTCAGCCAGAGACTCATTATTCTAGCCAATATGCCAGTTTATGGACTTTTTCTTACAACCCCTTATTCAACAGCAAGCAACATTCCTAAAGGATATCGCAAACCTACTCCTCAAACTACAAAAGTACAGCTAGTTTGTACACTAGTATCCCGCATTTAAAGGGTATCCAGGCCATGGGTATGCAGATTGATAACAACTGTGAATACATAGGACCTCCCAAGGCACTAGTCCTACATCTTTTGGTGTTGACATTAACTTGCAATTACTTTTTGTTCAACAACAATCTGTATTTCCAAAGAAAACGCTGCTATTTTTTCCATGTCTGTAAACACTTTTAACGCTTTGCACTGCTTCTGTACTTCCTGTAATATGCCGTTATTGAATTAAGAATAGACATTTTCTGATCTTAAAAAATACTTTTACAAGTCTCACTGAGTGCCTCATTCTACTGGGATGTAGTCCTAAAAAAAATATATGGGTGCATGCGCGGCAGCTAAAGTCATATGAAAAATAAGCTAGTAAGTTATCAAAAGCCAGCATTTGTTGAAATATAAATGACAATGGGGTAAATTCAGACCTACGGGCTAGATACGTTAGAACGCGTAGCGTATTTACGCTAGCATAATTTCTAGGCACTCCCCTTGGTCATACGTACTTTGGCCATTTTACGCTGCCCAAACCCTACCTTAACTCTCCATAGCGTAACTACTGACGTACGTGATGGATTTATGTAGGTGATGGCCTAACCCGGCCCATACAGTCCAATTTAAATGCCTCCCTCCGCCTCCAAAGCGTTATTATGGGTGTCGTATTGATGCCCCCGCCCCTTCCGTCGTACGTTCGGAGTTACATGACGTAACATTTGCCGAGCACATGCGCGGTAAATACAAATAGCTGACTTGACGTCATCGGCCAGCGTAAATACACTAGCATACTTGGCTCAGGATCTGGCCCAATACCACAATGTGGGCGTACAAAAAAATTTTCTCTACAGAAAAAATTAGAAAAAATTCAAGGTGTACAAGAAAGAATTACCAGCTGCCTGTATTATGAAGTTCATTGTGCCGCCTCTGCTTGTTTTGCCGCCATGCATCACGCTGATTTATGTGCTGCCGTGCACTATCCTTTATTGCTGGCTCAGCCAGTTACATGTATTGTCCTCCAGTCCTCCTTCATTAGTGTTTTCAGCTTCTCTCCCCACACATGTACAGATTGCTCATCATTGCGGCTACCCGGAGCTTTGTTTAGGCTGCCTAGCAACTTCACTGCAGATGAGCGTCTCTCAGTTTTGGAGAAGGGCGCTATCTATGACAGGACGGCGGGTTACATTTACCATGCGCCACATGTCTTGTGATTGGTTGTAGTCACTATTTAATCCCTCTGTAGCTGCTAGCCTGTTGCAGCCTATTCACTTGCCAGTTGGACTCCCCTGATAAAGGTGTATAGCTATACACCAAAACAGCTGTTGAGAATACTTTCTGTTAGACGGGACATGTAAGGTTTTTCATTGCCTATACTCATTTATGATATACAGGAACTACAATTTTTGTGTCTTTACTTTTGGCTGCCTATGGATTTGTTTCTGGTCACCTATGCCCTTTTTTTCATGGGTGTTCATGAACATTTAAGCATCATCTATTGTCCCGCCTTTTCCGTTACAGAATTGACCCAGGTCAGTTCTTAGCCAGTATATATTATATTTTATTTGTTTTTTATTTTCTCTGAGGTGCTATTACTGGGTGCTGGTATTTCTTTCATGTACACCTTTGATTTTTCACTCATTTTTTCTTTAGATAAATAATTTTTTGTATGCCCACATTGTGGTAATATTTTTAGCACTACTAATTTTTGGGCACTTATTGTTTTTGACATATGGATTATCTTTGAATGAGGATGTTGACTGTTTTCTCCTGTGGCATTATTAAAATGTGTTTCTACTTTTTTGCATATTTAAGTCTATGATTTAATTTTTTTTTTTTCTACATGTGTGTATATATATATATATATATATATATATATATATATCATAAATAAAATATACAATATATTTTACCAACGCACCTATTTCTTACATATCTTTACATAAAGAGTGCCCTAATAAAAATGCAAAATCTTTTTCTCTCTCCCTTTGCAAATTTGAGATCTTGAGATACCTTGGAGCACTATAAGAGATAAAATAGAGATCGTCATTTTGTTACAATATATACAGTTATACACCAGTTCTGATTTGTATGCAGGAATATATGACCCAATTCAGTTGTTTTCCTTTGTGTCAATTTTCGATGCAATTTTTTATAAAGTCACATGTATAATTAATTAACAAATTGTGTGTTTTAGAAAATCCCTTTTGTTTAATTTTCTTAAAAATATTTAGTTTTAATCAGTGTTAAGCCAAAACATTTTAATTTCATACTGAAAAAAAGGATTAATCAGTTTTAATAGCCCTTATATTGATAATGCTCTTCATACTGTAAACTAATATATTACATAGAACAATCTGGTCTATGTATATATATAAAAGCACACGGTTGTAATATTGGAGCCATTCCAGAGGTGAGTGTGCAGCCTCCACTGGAGTGTACTGAGAAAGAGACAGTTGATCCTCTTGCAATTATTGTGAGCACACATAGCTTGCCGGAGAACTCTGAGAAGCAAGTTATCAGTACATGAATCTTACTTGGTTATGTTTATTTCTAATGATACTATGATGTTCAAATCCTATTAAGTCTTGAAGTTTCTTATTAAATTGCTTATTAGTATTAAAGTATGCGCTTCTGGCTAAGGTCCCTTATTATTACCATTTATTGTTAATTATGCAAATGATGCAATCTTGTGATGCAAATAGTGTCCAAACAGCATAAAATCTTACTTGGAGGATACTTTGCAACAGTGGAAAAAAAATCTTTGTGTTGTACCTTTTTTTCTTTTGCTTTATAAGTTACTCTGGTGCCTTTCAGTTATCCTAAGATAAAATTATTCACTATTCCTTCCTTTATACGCAATTATCTTGTCAGTCAAGAAATGTATTTGTATTCTGAGAACATAATTGGAAACTGGTAGTATAATCAGTGCACTCGAGATTGCAATGTTTACTCAAGTTTCAATGACCTTCAAATAATGTGCTCTTTATGAAAGAGAAAATTGATATACTATGGAATTTGTGTCTCCATAAAGTGCATTTCTGGCAATATTTCTTAAAATTATATATTTGGTCTCTGCTCCTCTCTAATTTAAATTAGATGTGAATGTGAACAAGCAGCTCCCCCTTCTCTAGTGGCACTACAAACCCCAATTTCAAGCACGGCAAATAGTCCCTTTTTCCTTTCGCTCTCTATACCTCTCCTTCATGCTCCTCGTCTATCTTTGTATTCCCTTCCTTCTTCTCGCCCTTTTTTTTTCCTGCTTTTTCTCCCCATCACTCTGTGTCATCATATTTTCCTACCTCATCTACTTCTTCTTTCCCGATTTCACTCTTACCTCTTAATATTTGATTTTTCTTCATCTTCTTCCTTTATCTCCTCATCCTCCCCTGAATTCTTTTTCTCCACCCCCAGCTCTTGACTTGTTTCTTTCTATTGCTGTCTTCAGAGGAATCATCAGGATATCTTCAGCATATCAAGTCTATTAAGTGATGATGTTACAGGCCATAGCTTCTCTGTCTTGTTTTCTTAGATAATAAAAAGCACATTTTGAATAATTTAAACTTAAAATTTTAAGTGTTGAAAAGTGTTTTTTACTTGCAGCTTACTTAGATTCTTATGTAGTTATGTTGGTTTCTTTTTCTTTATTGATAGGAACTCCTTATTGGCTGCTGCACCCTCTGGTTATATCTTTAATTGCCTGTCTACAACTCTTCCAATATTACACTTTTAGCACACTTGCCTACATAATAGTGATGTGAAAAGCATATAGGCAATCATTTTTTATTTATTTATATTTTTAATATCAAAATTAAAATCATTTAAAAAAAAAAAGGGTTTATAAATGAACGTATTTTTTGATTTGGTAAAGTGTGTTTGTGTTTTATTTGTTACGGGTGACTATGACGCTGTCACAGCTGCCGTCGCTACTTGCGAACGGCCAGCTGATCTCTCCTCGTTCCCCTGTTGTTTACCTTCCTCTCAGCCGCGTGTCTGCCTTTCCGGGACTTCCCCTCCCGACGGCCTGCATAGCAACGGCGTCCTGGTTACTACTCACACGTGGGCGCCGCAGCGGTCGCAGGCGCGGCGCGCGTCCAGTAAATCCAGCAGCAGCAGCAGCAGCCAATCAGTACACCTCAGCCCCTATATTAAACCCTCTGAGTCATGTATCCAGCGCCGGTTATAGAGTCTGTTCTCAGCCACTGTACTGTACTCTTACCTTGTCTGTTTGCCTAGTGCCCTGTGCCTAGTGATCTCTGAGCGCCCCAGCCTGTCCTTGCCTTGTACCTAGCTGTTTAACCTCTTGTGTCCCTGCTTCTTGTCCTCCTGCCTAACCTTGTGGATTAACCCTTGCTCTCCCTGTGTGATTGTTTCTGTTGTTGTGATTGTGCTGAGTGAGTTTCCTTGTTAGTCTGTCCGTCAGTCCTGGGTTGTCTACCCGGGTCTGTCCGTTAAGTGTTTGCTGTAGTTTGTCTAGTGCAGTCCCTTCTGCAACTGCTGCACCCCTGTACCCGCTATATCTCATCCTGACCCCGCTTGGCCCTGTTTCCTTTCCCGGGTATCCTCTAAGGTCTGTATCCAGAAGAAGTCTCATCAGCTCCAGTCTATCCCCACCATCAGGGGCTCTAGCGAAGACTCCAGACGGGCACTGGCTCTACTTACTGGTGAGTTACCTGGTTCATCTTTTGTCTGTCATTTGTGTTTCCTGTTACCTGCTCTGTCCGGAGA
>WWET01000955.1:9979-20426 GCA_011038615.1 Limnodynastes dumerilii
GTCGGGGGGGGGGGGGGGGGGGGGGGGGCGCAAAAATCTATGTTTGCTCACCAAAAAATTTGGGCTTGGGCCGGCCCTGCATTCACGTATGTGTCACGTAAATACTTACGTGTGGGCGTGCCAATTTTACGTGCTTCCAAAATACGTCTGAAATACGTGAAGTAGGCGGGGGTTGTATTTAAAGTGTACAGTATGGCCGTGCTTAGCTGCGTAAATTCGTCTAGCCCATACGTACGTGTCCGTATGACTGCGGTTACATTGGAAAAAGTTAAGGTAGGGTTTGGAAAGCGTATCTTGACAAAATACGTACGTTCAAGGGGTGTGCCGAGGGGAGTGTAACGAATTTACGTGCACGAAAATACGCTACGCAAAGAAATGTACGGCAAACGTAGTTCTGGATCTACCCCATTGTTCTTACACCTGAGGTTCATCAGCATAATTGTGGACACATATATTTCACATCATAACTTATTAATGCCTATAACTTGTGATCGCTTTATGCGATCTTTTAGCAGAAAATATAATCTCTAGTACAACATCATATTCTATGCTACAGGTCTAAACACCATATAATTAAGACATTTATTCGTTGATCGTCGGCAATTAGCTGAATATACCATCTGCGAATATTAAGCACAGTTTTAATAAATAGGAACGCATATAGACATTAAACATGAACAAGTCCTGCGTGAAATGATGTATGTCAGTATGTTTATTAAAGTGTAACATCAAATGTTAGAAAAAGCCTGCGAAAGTACGCACGCGAACTTCAATGTGCGCGCATAGTTGCGTAAATCCGCGTTCACATTTTTCCGCACTTTTCCTGGGTCCTTTGTTCTCATTCCTTAACAAGATTAATTTTTATTTTAAGTTTAATGTTTTAACTCGGTTTCGACAGCCAGATCCAGACCTATGGATGCGAGCGATTTTATGCTAGCCGCTAACGTAAAATTACACATTAGTACTTACTGCGCGTGCATGCGGCAGATGTTGCGCCACGTAACTCCGAGCGTAAGGGCCAGTCACGTCTCAACAGCGTAACTACAGACGAAGGGACGTGCCAGTAATACGACACCCGTAATTACGCTTCAGAGGCGGGGTGAGGCATTTAAATCGTACAGTATGGGCGCGCTTAGGCTCGTAAGTACGTGAGGCCTATACGTACGTCAGTACTTACGCTGTGTAAAGTTAAGGTAGGGTTCGGTAGGCGTAAAGCAGCCAAAGTACGTACATGCAAGGGGAGTGCCTAGGGGAGTGCTTAGAAGGTACGCTCGCGTAAATACGCTACGCTATGTAATGTATCAAGCGCGTAGGTCTGGATCTACCCCTATGTGAGTAATTGGAACAAAACTTTACAATAAAAATACCAGAGTATAACAACATAAAGTTACAAATCTTATCTTGATAAACAAGAAACATAGCCAAATACACAGTAAATTATTTATCACGGGACTCGACCTTATTGTAAAGAGAATAAGGAAATGCTTTGAGATATAGCAACTGTTTTCCTCAACTCCCACATTTATAAACATTATAATCCCCACATCACCATTGTCAGCTGTTATAAAATAATATAGAAGGATTTAGAAAATACTTTCTAAGTACCAAAGTAAGAAAGGAGGAGGAAGTGCCAGTCACCCAGGGCACAAATCTTAAGAAGGGTGCCAGTAATAAAGGTGCCAGCAAGAGATGTGCCAGTAAGAGAGGTGCCAGTAAGAGAGGTGCCAGTAAGAGGGGTGCTAGTAAGAGGGGTGCCAGTAAGAAAGATTCCAGCAAGAGATGTGCCAGTAAGAGAGGTGCCAGTAAGGGGGTGCCAGTAAGAGAGGTGCTAGTAATAGAGAGATGAAGTAAGAGGGGTGCAAGTAAGAGAGGTGCCAGTAAGAGAGATGCCAGTAGGAGGGGTGCCAGTAAGAGAGGTGACAGTTAGAGGGGTTCCAATAAGAGATGTGCCAGTAAGAGGGGTGCCAGTAAGAGGGGTGCCAGTAAGAGAGATGCCAGTAGGAGGGGTGCCAGTAAGAGAGATGCCAGTAAGAGGAGTGCCAGTAAGAGAGATGCCAGTAGGAGGGGTGCCAGATGCAGCGGCAAATGCTGAATATTAATATAACCCCAAACCTTATCCTAATCCTTACCCTAACTCTCCCCTTCCATTACCCTAACCTTTTCCTCCCCACAGCCTAACCTTAAGACTCCTGTACCCGCAGCCTGACCCTAAGACTCCCTTCCCCCCCAGCCTGACCCTAAGACTTCCTTCCCCCCCAGCCTGACCCTAAGACTCCCTTCCCCCCCAGCCTGACCCTAAGACTTCCTTCCCCGCAGCCTCTTGTATTAGGTTAGCAATGAAGCACACTGTAGGGTTGGTTGTTTATCGCCTCTTGTATTTAGGGTAGCAGTGAAGCACACTGTAGGGTTGTGTATTTATCTCCTCTTGTATTTAGGTTAGCAGTGAAGCACACTGTAGGTTTTTTTTGTGGTATAGGGGAGATGAAGCTTGGTGGTGGATCTGTGGTTGAGTTAGACAATTGAAGCTGGGGTTCAGCCCCAGCTAGACACATAAAATGGCGCCTATTGAGCAGGAAATGGATGCTCACCGTTACTGTGCACACTGTAGTTCACTTGTTTAGAGCCCACTGAGCACCACCAGTCCGTCCAAAGTATTTGTCAGCATTTGTCACAGCTGTGGAGGCAGCGCTCACTCACCGACGGATCCGAGAGGGAGGCTCGCAGTAACAGTGGGCCAGGAAAGCCTCGGTGCTCAGCGGAGTCAGGACGCACTGCATGTGACTAGGGCTTATTTTCATGGTTGGGCTTATATTTCCGGAAATTTTATGACTAGGTCTTATTTTCTGGGGAAACAGGGTAGCGCTATTATCGAAATAGAGACAGACGACAATTAGCTTTCAGCTGTCTCTATTTCGGAAACAGCAATTTCGAGGCTGCGATAAATCCCTGTACTGACCGAGCATCAGCATCATATTTCAGGATCTGTGATGTGTGAGAGGTTGTTATTTCCTGAGTCCTCAGTTGCATCTTCGTTGTGTGGTATGTTGAAATCGAGCGTTACCCACATGGTAAGTATGCAGATGGGGATTAGTTGTACCTGGGTAAATTACACTTAATATGAGAATCTTATTAGATGAAGGGAGAGAAGAACATTTTTCATGTAATGTTCATTTCCCAGACAGACCATTTCTAATGACTTAGCAAAATAAATGAATAATCAAACAGGAATGTGCATAAATATTATGGAGGTATAATTATTATTATTTTTAGAACATTGACAGGTAGTGGGTGATACAGACACTGTGTTAGTTCCTGGATCTGGGTAGTGGGTGATACAGACACTGTGCTAGTTCCTGGATCTGGGTAGTGGGTGATACAGACACTGTGCTAGTTCCTGGATCTGGGTAGTGGGTGATATAGACACTGTGTTAGTTCCTGGATCTGGGTAGTGGGTGCTATAGACACTGTGCTAGTTCGTGGATCTGGGTAGTGGGTGATATAGACACTGTGTTAGTTCCTGGATCTGGGTAGTGGGTGCTATAGACACTGTGCTAGTTCGTGGATCTGGGTAGTGGGTGATATAGACACTGTGTTAGTTCCTGGATCTGGGTAGTGGGTGCTATAGACACTGTGCTAGTTCGTGGATCTGGGTAGTGGGTGATATAGACACTGTGTTAGTTCCTGGATCTGGGTAGTGGGTGCTATAGACACTGTGCTAGTTCGTGGATCTGGGTAGTGGGTGATATAGACACTGTGTTAGTTCCTGGATCTGGGTAGTGGGTGCTATAGACACTGTGCTAGTTCGTGGATCTGGGTAGTGGGTGATATAGACACTGTGTTAGTTCCTGGATCTGGGTAGTGGGTGCTATAGACACTGTGCTAGTTCGTGGATCTGGGTAGTGGGTGATATAGACACTGTGTTAGTTCCTGGATCTGGGTAGTGGGTGCTATAGACACTGTGCTAGTTCGTGGATCTGGGTAGTGGGTGATATAGACACTGTGTTAGTTCCTGGATCTGGGTAGTGGGTGCTATAGACACTGTGCTAGTTCGTGGATCTGGGTAGTGGGTGATATAGACACTGTGTTAGTTCCTGGATCTGGGTAGTGGGTGCTATAGACACTGTGCTAGTTCGTGGATCTGGGTAGTGGGTGATATAGACACTGTGTTAGTTCCTGGATCTGGGTAGTGGGTGCTATAGACACTGTGCTAGTTCGTGGATCTGGGTAGTGGGTGATATAGACACTGTGTTAGTTCCTGGATCTGGGTAGTGGGTGCTATAGACACTGTGCTAGTTCGTGGATCTGGGTAGTGGGTGATATAGACACTGTGTTAGTTCCTGGATCTGGGTAGTGGGTGCTATAGACACTGTGCTAGTTCGTGGATCTGGGTAGTGGGTGATATAGACACTGTGTTAGTTCCTGGATCTGGGTAGTGGGTGCTATAGACACTGTGCTAGTTCGTGGATCTGGGTAGTGGGTGATATAGACACTGTGTTAGTTCCTGGATCTGGGTAGTGGGTGCTATAGACACTGTGCTAGTTCGTGGATCTGGGTAGTGGGTGATATAGACACTGTGTTAGTTCCTGGATCTGGGTAGTGGGTGCTATAGACACTGTGCTAGTTCGTGGATCTGGGTAGTGGGTGATATAGACACTGTGTTAGTTCCTGGATCTGGGTAGTGGGTGCTATAGACACTGTGCTAGTTCGTGGATCTGGGTAGTGGGTGATATAGACACTGTGTTAGTTCCTGGATCTGGGTAGTGGGTGCTATAGACACTGTGCTAGTTCGTGGATCTGGGTAGTGGGTGATATAGACACTGTGTTAGTTCCTGGATCTGGGTAGTGGGTGCTATAGACACTGTGCTAGTTCGTGGATCTGGGTAGTGGGTGATATAGACACTGTGTTAGTTCCTGGATCTGGGTAGTGGGTGCTATAGACACTGTGCTAGTTCGTGGATCTGGGTAGTGGGTGATATAGACACTGTGTTAGTTCCTGGATCTGGGTAGTGGGTGCTATAGACACTGTGCTAGTTCGTGGATCTGGGTAGTGGGTGATATAGACACTGTGTTAGTTCCTGGATCTGGGTAGTGGGTGCTATAGACACTGTGCTAGTTCGTGGATCTGGGTAGTGGGTGATATAGACACTGTGTTAGTTCCTGGATCTGGGTAGTGGGTGCTATAGACACTGTGCTAGTTCGTGGATCTGGGTAGTGGGTGATATAGACACTGTGTTAGTTCCTGGATCTGGGTAGTGGGTGCTATAGACACTGTGCTAGTTCGTGGATCTGGGTAGTGGGTGATATAGACACTGTGTTAGTTCCTGGATCTGGGTAGTGGGTGCTATAGACACTGTGCTAGTTCGTGGATCTGGGTAGTGGGTGATATAGACACTGTGTTAGTTCCTGGATCTGGGTAGTGGGTGCTATAGACACTGTGCTAGTTCGTGGATCTGGGTAGTGGGTGATATAGACACTGTGTTAGTTCCTGGATCTGGGTAGTGGGTGCTATAGACACTGTGCTAGTTCGTGGATCTGGGTAGTGGGTGATATAGACACTGTGTTAGTTCCTGGATCTGGGTAGTGGGTGCTATAGACACTGTGCTAGTTCGTGGATCTGGGTAGTGGGTGATATAGACACTGTGTTAGTTCCTGGATCTGGGTAGTGGGTGCTATAGACACTGTGCTAGTTCGTGGATCTGGGTAGTGGGTGATATAGACACTGTGTTAGTTCCTGGATCTGGGTAGTGGGTGCTATAGACACTGTGCTAGTTCGTGGATCTGGGTAGTGGGTGATATAGACACTGTGTTAGTTCCTGGATCTGGGTAGTGGGTGCTATAGACACTGTGCTAGTTCGTGGATCTGGGTAGTGGGTGATATAGACACTGTGTTAGTTCCTGGATCTGGGTAGTGGGTGCTATAGACACTGTGCTAGTTCGTGGATCTGGGTAGTGGGTGATATAGACACTGTGTTAGTTCCTGGATCTGGGTAGTGGGTGCTATAGACACTGTGCTAGTTCGTGGATCTGGGTAGTGGGTGATATAGACACTGTGTTAGTTCCTGGATCTGGGTAGTGGGTGCTATAGACACTGTGCTAGTTCGTGGATCTGGGTAGTGGGTGATATAGACACTGTGTTAGTTCCTGGATCTGGGTAGTGGGTGCTATAGACACTGTGCTAGTTCGTGGATCTGGGTAGTGGGTGATATAGACACTGTGTTAGTTCCTGGATCTGGGTAGTGGGTGCTATAGACACTGTGCTAGTTCGTGGATCTGGGTAGTGGGTGATATAGACACTGTGTTAGTTCCTGGATCTGGGTAGTGGGTGCTATAGACACTGTGCTAGTTCGTGGATCTGGGTAGTGGGTGATATAGACACTGTGTTAGTTCCTGGATCTGGGTAGTGGGTGCTATAGACACTGTGCTAGTTCGTGGATCTGGGTAGTGGGTGATATAGACACTGTGTTAGTTCCTGGATCTGGGTAGTGGGTGCTATAGACACTGTGCTAGTTCGTGGATCTGGGTAGTGGGTGATATAGACACTGTGTTAGTTCCTGGATCTGGGTAGTGGGTGCTATAGACACTGTGCTAGTTCGTGGATCTGGGTAGTGGGTGATATAGACACTGTGTTAGTTCCTGGATCTGGGTAGTGGGTGCTATAGACACTGTGCTAGTTCGTGGATCTGGGTAGTGGGTGATATAGACACTGTGTTAGTTCCTGGATCTGGGTAGTGGGTGCTATAGACACTGTGCTAGTTCGTGGATCTGGGTAGTGGGTGATATAGACACTGTGTTAGTTCCTGGATCTGGGTAGTGGGTGCTATAGACACTGTGCTAGTTCGTGGATCTGGGTAGTGGGTGATATAGACACTGTGTTAGTTCCTGGATCTGGGTAGTGGGTGCTATAGACACTGTGCTAGTTCGTGGATCTGGGTAGTGGGTGATATAGACACTGTGTTAGTTCCTGGATCTGGGTAGTGGGTGCTATAGACACTGTGCTAGTTCGTGGATCTGGGTAGTGGGTGATATAGACACTGTGTTAGTTCCTGGATCTGGGTAGTGGGTGCTATAGACACTGTGCTAGTTCGTGGATCTGGGTAGTGGGTGATATAGACACTGTGTTAGTTCCTGGATCTGGGTAGTGGGTGCTATAGACACTGTGCTAGTTCGTGGATCTGGGTAGTGGGTGATATAGACACTGTGTTAGTTCCTGGATCTGGGTAGTGGGTGCTATAGACACTGTGCTAGTTCGTGGATCTGGGTAGTGGGTGATATAGACACTGTGTTAGTTCCTGGATCTGGGTAGTGGGTGCTATAGACACTGTGCTAGTTCGTGGATCTGGGTAGTGGGTGATATAGACACTGTGTTAGTTCCTGGATCTGGGTAGTGGGTGCTATAGACACTGTGCTAGTTCGTGGATCTGGGTAGTGGGTGATATAGACACTGTGTTAGTTCCTGGATCTGGGTAGTGGGTGCTATAGACACTGTGCTAGTTCGTGGATCTGGGTAGTGGGTGATATAGACACTGTGTTAGTTCCTGGATCTGGGTAGTGGGTGCTATAGACACTGTGCTAGTTCGTGGATCTGGGTAGTGGGTGATATAGACACTGTGTTAGTTCCTGGATCTGGGTAGTGGGTGCTATAGACACTGTGCTAGTTCGTGGATCTGGGTAGTGGGTGATATAGACACTGTGTTAGTTCCTGGATCTGGGTAGTGGGTGCTATAGACACTGTGCTAGTTCGTGGATCTGGGTAGTGGGTGATATAGACACTGTGTTAGTTCCTGGATCTGGGTAGTGGGTGCTATAGACACTGTGCTAGTTCGTGGATCTGGGTAGTGGGTGATATAGACACTGTGTTAGTTCCTGGATCTGGGTAGTGGGTGCTATAGACACTGTGCTAGTTCGTGGATCTGGGTAGTGGGTGATATAGACACTGTGCTAGTTCGTGGATCTGGGTAGTGGGTGATATAGACACTGTGCTAGTTCGTGGATCTGGGTAGTGGGTGATATAGACACTGTGCTAGTTCGTGGATCTGGGTAGTGGGTGATATAGACACTGTGCTAGTTCGTGGATCTGGGTAGGGTGATACAGACACTGTGCTAGTTCCTGGATCTGGGTAGTGGGTGATACAGACACTGTGCTAGTTCCTGGATCTGGGTAGTGGGTGATATAGACACTGTGCTAGTTCCTGGATCTTGGTAGTTGGTGATACAGACACTGTGTTAGTTCCTGGATCTGGGTAGTTGGTGATACAGACACTGTGCATCCTGAGATGACGTTATATATGCCGATGCTTAGTAAATATAGTGATCTTTCAGCCCGCATTCATTAGAGCGGGCCGGTGATCGGGAGTGCTGCAGCTATTGATCGGTTAGTTGGTTTCCATGGTGATCATAGCTTTGTAAATGGCAATGCCTTCGTTTTCATGATATAAAGACCATTTTCAGGTAAAAACATGAAGGCATGTAAGGCCCATTCTTCAGAATGACCACTAGACAGCTTCTCACACTCACTTGTCTCCTAACAGGGGTTTAAACAGTCTATTACGCCCAATTTCATGCACATATTTCTTCACATAAACTTAGATGCCCTTTATATTAATGAGTATGTTGGTTGGTATGTGCACTATGTACTTTAATGTCATTTTTTGAAAAGCCCTCTAGGTGGCGCTATATGTACAGGAATCATGGGTCGGATTCAGAATTAATAAAGACAGAAGACTTACATACAGCATATGTCTCTTATAAGTCTGTAGTGTGCATGGGCGGCCGTCTCTATTACGAGAAGGTGAGACAGGTGACAGAGGGTTCTTTGTGTGAGGTTTTAGTGGTTTCTCCAGTTGATTTTCCTCTGTCTGAATGTAAATGTCTGCAAATAATAGCAAACAATGTAATAAAAACATGAAAAGAGATGTATTTTTTTCTTGCCCTTCGTAGAAATGATGTGACTCAGGTACAATACAGCAGCAGCCATTTCTGACCCGTTGTAATGCGCTCGAAGTCACACCCTAATGCAAGGGTGTGAAATAGTTGTGGAAGGTCACACCCTGGGCTTAGATATGACCTGGGATTGTTCAAATGATTTGTCGTAAACAGTCCTTTTTTAAGACTGTGTTTGGTTCTGGATTTGTGCACTTGTTTGGGCTCCGCCCCTTACTGTACATTGACTCCACCCTCCACGTTCGAGTTGCGCTGAATGGGCTGTGACTGCGTTCTGCTCAGTTCTGAGCATGTGCAGTAGAGAATCGTGCAGAGAAACGTCGTCAGCTGGCGCACGCTCACATCTGGATCAACGCTCTTTGCAGATCCCGTCTCTCTGTCCTTTCAGTGCGTCTGTCTCCCTGTCCCGTCTCTCTGTCCTGTCAGTGCGTCTGTCTCCCTGTCCCGTCTCTCTGTCCTGTCAGTGCTTCTGTCTCCCAGTGCCATCGATAAATCCTGCAGAAACCTTTTATGATTCAGCGATTGATTAGTAGTAAGGAGAAATATTAGCAATGAATAATGGAGGAGATTGTAATTGTCTCAAACACTAACAGATAAGAGAATTATTTCAACTAATTAAAACACTGATTGAGTTTGAAGATCTGGAGGCTTTTTGCACTTTTCCCCTTGGTCTGCACGTCATTGTATTTATACCAGCACAACTTTTATGAGAGATAGCAATTAAATTGCTGAAAAGTGGTGTCATCAAATTCCCATTACAGTCAAACCATTGTCCCAATTTGTGCCATTGAAAGTATAGTCACTCACTCAAAGCACTGTATTTATAAAGCCACAATGTAGCTAAAAATAGGAAAGTAACTCACAGCATGAACGTTATGTCACCATACAGTAAAGATCGCACTCAGGAGCGGAAATTACAGAGGGTACAAAGGGTGCAGCTGCTACGGGGCCTGGAGGAGAGGGGGAGCCATGGCAGCCGCTTTGCCTGCACTGTAAGCAAGCTGTCAGAGGCTGACAGCTTAAAACAGCACTGGTCACTCCATTTATGAATGCTGAGCACTTTAGCGCTCAGCACTCATAGACTGAGTGTCCAGCGCTGTTTTAAGGTGTCAGCCTCTGACAGCTACTATCAGACACCAGTCCTGCCCAGCTCCACCCCAAGTCTCATCTAGCCGCACCCATTCAGACTTGTGCCCCTCCTCTTTGCTACCAAGCCTGTCACCTTCCACCCCAGATCGCACTTGTATACGGACTGAGAGCCAAAACCTCATCTCTTGATCTGTCTAAAATGTGCATGCTAGCGCCTCCTGTTGTCCATCACAAGCCCCAGCAACACTTTTACACCTGGATTAGTCTTATTTATGATCCTTTATCTTTTGATCATCTATGATAACTTTGTTAACAAAATATAAACCACACCAAAGCCTTATCTGCAGTAACTGTTGATCCTGCAGGGACCTTGAATAAGCAGATTGCAGTGTTTATTTGTAATATGACAACAGCAACT
>WWET01000955.1:20452-34465 GCA_011038615.1 Limnodynastes dumerilii
AGCAGGAGAATTCATGGTTTGTCTGCACGGGATAATTTGGGGGAAGGCACGTGTGTAGTAATAGGAATCTCTGGGCTATATACACAGGTCTTTGTCAATTTAAACGGACCTACGGGGTAGACGCCTTCACAAGAGTTTCTGCCATTAACAACCTTGAAGGGAAATTTGTGAGTTTGGCTCTACATTGATCCTTATTGCCTTCAATATCTTCATCAACTTAAAATAGTTCAATCTCAGTTTTTCAGTGAAATGCGATAGAAAATAGTCTTGTTGGGCCCGCGTTCCACCGCCCTTTGCTGCCCATCTGTCTATAGAGTCAACAAACTTCACCAACATCCTCATATGTCTTGACATCTTCTTGGCCTCAATTATTGCAGGTCAAATGGAGCATAATTTAAGAAGGTAGACGGAATATAAGAGGAGATGGTGGCTTTCCCCGCTATGGTTCAACGCTTTCCTCATCCATCAGTGGTATTTCTGCAAAAAAAAAAAAATGCAATTGAGTATTACTATAGAAATAATCTGGTGATAATTATGTTATAATGATTTGCTGAAAACAAGAAAAGCTAGAGCAACTAAACATGTATAGCATGGACCAGAGAAGGGCTATAAAGGCTAGAGGAACTAAACATGTATAGCATGGACCAGAGAAGGGCTATAAAGGCTACAGGAACTAAACATGTATAGCATGGACCAGAGAAGGGCTATAAAGGCTAGAGGAACTAAACAAGTATAGCATGGACCAGAGAAGGGCTATAAAGGCTACAGGAACTAAACATGTATAGCATGGACCAGAGAAGGGCTATAAAGGCTAGAGGAAATAAACATGTATAGTATGGAGCAGAGAAGGCCTGTAAAGGCTAGAGGAAATAAACATGTATAGCATGGAACAAAGAAGGGCTATAAAAGCTACAGGAACTAAACATGTATAGCATGAGCAGAAAAGGGCTATAAAGACTAGAGGAACTAAGCATATATAGTATGGAGCAGAGAAGGGCTATAAAGACTAGAGGAACTAAACATGTATAGTATGGAGCAGAGAAAGGCTATAAAGGCTAGGGGAACTAAACATGTATATCATGGAGTAGAGAAGGGCTATAAAGACTAGAGGAACTAAGCATATATAGTATGGAGCAGAGAAGGGCTATAAAGACTAGAGGAACTAAGCATATATAGCATGGAGAAGAGAAGGGCTATAAAGACTAGAGGAACTAAGCATATATAGTATGGAGCAGAGAAAGGCTATAAAGACTAGAGGAACTAAACATGTATAGCATGGAGTAGAGAAGAGCTATAAAGGCTAGGGGAACTAAACATGTATAGCATGGAGTAGAGAAGGACTATAAAGACGAGAGGAACTTCACATGTATAGCATGGAGCAGAGAAGGGTTATAAAGGCTAGAGGAACTAAACATATATAGTATGGAGCAGAAAAGGGCTATAAAGACTAGAGGAACTAAGCATGTATAGTATGGAGCAGAGAAGGGCTATAAAAGCTAGAGGAACTAAACATGTATAGCATGGAGCAGAGAAGGGCTATAAAGGCTAGAGAAACGCTGTGGCTGATAGCAGGAACCCCCTTTCAGCCACTGTAACATGGGGCCTGATCCAGAGCTACGAAATTTTCGCACGACGGGCGAATGCGTACGTTTGGCCGTGCGTATAAACATGCACGCCCCTAACACTCCCATTGTAAAGTACCTGCTTACGGCGGCTATACCCTACACTAGGTACTACCGTCGGCCGTACGAATTTTCGCACATATTACGCAAAGCGTACGGGCTTAGCACGCCCATACTGTACAATTTAAATGGCTATCCCCGCCTCTGTGTAGTAAAACGAGCGCCCAGGCGACCGTCGTACTGAACGCACGCCCCTCGAGCGAACATTTCGCACACAATACGACCGCTATACGCTCATGTCGTCCAGCCGACCGGAAGCTGTCATACTGGGCATGCGTAGTGCGAATTTTCGTACGAAAATACGCAAAAAACGGTCGTACGCTCGCTCGAAATCGGCCAATTTCGTAGCTCTGGATCAGGTCCATGGAGTGGAAGGATGAACACCTCTTCAGCTTGGCACCGGACCGCATTGGACTGACCCTGCCCATACACAACCTGCGTTACTGGTATACAATCCAGCTGCAGGTGTGTTCATGCCTGAATTCCAACTAAACCTCCCATTATTATTGTCAAGTATCTAGATACTGCGCTTGATCGTGGCCACAGCTGTCTCTATATTATGACCCGGTCTCTAAATTATGACAGCTGTGGCCACAAGTCATTATCAGAGCCAGAAGCCAATGCAATGCTGACAGGTAGCTTCACACTGTTCCTAGGCTGAGGTGATACAACAGCCAGACCTTGGTCAGTATGGGGCAAAAACCCCAAGGGGTCTCAAACCTGCAATATTCTGTATCCTGGGCCTCATACAGAGTGTTTCTGCAGTGTTACTAGAATTTCCTTTCTCAAATTGCCTACAATCCCATTATAAGGAGCGACTGTGTAACCACTGTGACATTATGTTCTGTAGAAAGTCCTTTGATTACCCTTGAATGTATAATGTGGATCCATTACATTGCTTCCTTTTCATTAAGAGCATTCAAATAACACTTGTTCTGCAGCAAATATATTGTGTCTACGGTACAGTTCTGTGTCTCTAATCTTGTGTAGGTGACCCCTTCACAATCTTCCAGAGGGGATACAGAGAAAAACACTTATTTAGGTAGTAGGGCTGACCAGAGCTTGAGAGTAAAGCTGACTACACACCTGTCCAATCCTCTGCACATCCAAATGAATCTCTCTTTTTGTATGCAGAGAGAATACTTTGCTTTTGCTTATTGCACACAGATACTGACCAGCATTACTATTATACTGTTATTTATCACCTCTCATCTCTACTATTATTATATTATTATTATTATTATTATTATTATACAGATACTGACCAGCTGTACTATTACACTGTTATTTATCACCTCTCATCTCTAATACTATTATATTATCATTATATTATTACACAGACACTGACCAGTGTTACTATTACACTGTTAATTATCACCTCTCATCTCTAATACTATTATTATATTATTACACATATACTGACTACTGACCAGAGTTACTACTACACTCTTAATTATCACCTCTCAACTCTAATAATATTATATTATTATACATATACTAACCAGAGTTACTATTACACTGTTATCACCTCTCATCTCTAATACTATTATTATAATATTACTGTTATATTATTACACAGATACTGACCAGAGTTACTACTACACTCTTAATTATCACCTCTCATCTTTAATACTATTATATTATTATTATATTATTACACAGATAGTGACCAGCATTACTATTACACTGTTATTTAAAACCATGGCGGCTAAAATCCCCATTGTTATTTACCATCTGCAATGTCGATGCTGGGACTTGTGGATGCGGCTTCACTGTTCATGTTCTGGCCTCCCGGAGACCTCACGTGTGTCATGGAATTGGAATGTAAAGTATGAAGGAGATCGGAAGAATCCAAAAAGCTGTCGATGGTCTCTGAGCCTTCACACAGACTGTCCGTGTGGGCGTTACCAGGATAGGCCGGAGGGTGGGACTCCTCGGTCTGAGTCACAGCGCTTTGGCCGTCAGAGGACGGATAGCCAGGAGGGGTGACATTGACGCCGCTGCTGACCGCTTCATCGTAGGAAGGTAACATGACGAGGACGCCGTCCACCACCACAAAGTCTGGCTCTGCGGAGTTATCCTGGGGGCTTCTGGGAGGGGAAAAGAAACAGATTGCATATGTTAATTATATGGACGTCCCTAGGGAGAGATCACTGCAGATCAGCAAGTTTGTGATGCACAAACTGTAGCTAACACTTTACCCGGCCGCCTCCTCCCTGACTGCGTGTTAATCACAAATGACTTTGATAGAAATTGCAGAAATTTATGGTATGTTGTAGTGAGCAACCCTTAAACATAAAAGATCGGATACAGACTTAATAACGACAGCGTATTTAAGAAAGCGGCGTGTTTAAGACGGGCTTTGTGAGCAAGAAAATAAAAGCTAAATCCTTGAGAGGCGCTGATCGTCCCAAAGAAAGTGTGATATACAGGATAAAATCACAATAATCTACACTAAAGCAACGTCCATGTGTAACTGGAGTGGAAGGATGATTTAGTCGGCATCCGCAAGATTACCTAAAGCACATGCACTCATCGAGTGATGGAAAAGAGCCGCATCCAACAAGGCTGGGGAGCTCCAATGGCAGCACGATGGAAAGTCCTGAGGAGACGGAGGGACGGAGACTCGAGGCAGGAAGTGGGTGAGGCGAACTACTACTGACGCGTTTCGGTGCGGGCGTGCCCTTTCTCAAAGCCGTAAGTGTGAGCTTTGTAAGTGTGCTTTGTGAGCACACCATGGGCCAGATTTACTAAGGGTCGAATTAACTCGCCAATAAAAATCGCAATACATCGCTGTAGCTGAACGGCGTTTTTTTAAAACTTATTTATTTACTAAAGGGCGAGTTTCACTAGTGAGTTTGAAACTACGGCGATGTGTGTTATTATGAACTCCGGAGAGTTTGTGTTAAACTCGTCGGTGTTTGCATTAAACTCGCCAGAGTTCATATCATCTACACTATATAAATGCAGGTCACTTCCTGATTGGAGAGTTTATATTTGGAGGAGGTTGACTGAACTTGTCAAAGATCCAAAACTTTATTGTAAGTCCTTTTTAACACTTTTTAGTGTTTTTATGTCTTACATTACTTGTTTTTATTTTATTTTTTATTTTTGATACGTTTAACACATTATTATTTGATTTTTTTATACAATTATCTTAAAAAAGCTGTATACAGCAGGTTGCCACAAAATGCCATTGAAGATTAGTTAACAAAAATTATCAGCTGCTAGCCCTTGTGAGGTCAATTTTAAAGGGGTAGATCCAGAACTACGTTTGCCGTACGTTTATTCGCGGAGCGTATTTTCGTGCGCGTAAATTCGTTACACTCCCCTCGGCACACCCCTTGCACGGACGTATTTTGTTAAGATACGCTTTCCAAACCCTACCTTAACTTTTTCCAACGTAACCGCTGTCATACGCACACGTACGTATGGGCTACACAAATTTATGCAGCTAAGCACGCCCATACCGTACACTTTAAATACAACCCCCCGCCTACTTCACGTATTTCACACGTATTTTGTTGAAACGTAAAATTGGCACGCCCACACGTAAGTATTTACGTGACACATACGTGAATGGCCCATACGTTCACAATTACGCTACGTTAATGTGCGTATTTTCTATGGTGCGCATGCACAGTGCGTACAAAACAGCGATTTTACGTCTCTGCCACACGTAAATTCGCTCCAAGGCGTAGTTCTGGATCAGGCCCTTACTGATTACTTGCTGAGCAATTGCCAGCGGTTTCATCAAACTCTCCTCTCACAACCTCCTCTATTTCTGTGGCGAGTTTTGGCCCATTCTCCAGAGAGTTTCAAACTCGCCCTTTAGTAAATCCAGCGATTTGTATGTTCTGAATGTAAAAAAATCGCCAGAGTGAGCTGAATGACGGCGAATTTAAAAATCCAAAATCTCCTGAGTTTGCATTAGTAAATAAGGCGAGTTTACTTGCCGGTAAATACAAGCAATCTCCAGCGAGTTTCACAAACTCGACTTTAGTAAATCGGACCCCAGATGTTACGCACTGGAACTCTAAACACACAGAATTGGTTTCTGTACGTTCAGAGTTCCGTACGCCGGGGGGTCTGACAGCCATCCGTATGTGTGATTATATGCAGTGTGGGTGGGGGAAGCATTGACGTTGTACAGTATGGGCTTGGTTAGGCATTTCTGTACATCAGAGAGCGCTGTACTGCATGCGCAGTGATCCATGAAGAAAGGTTAAAGTAGGATTATGTATACGGTTGAAATCCGCACAGGAGAGGGGAGAGTGCATCTGGACATCAGCAAATCTGTGCACGTGCAAAGCGCTCTTACGTGTGGATCAGGTCCAAAGACTGTAAAGTACCACATTGTGGAAAAATGGTATACACACAGAGAACCTTTTCAGAGGCACATCATCAGCAATTCGATTCCCAGACTAGGCCTTAGCTCTGTGGAGTTTGTATGTTCTCCCTGTGTCTGTGTGGGTTTCCTCTGGGTACTCCAGTGTCCTCCCACACTCCAAAAACATGCTGGATGCTGAATAAATTAGCCCTAGTCTGTGTGTGTGTGTGTGTGTGTCTGTATGTTTTAGGGAACTTAGAATGTAGCTCCAATGGGGCACATACTGATGTGAATGTGAAATATTCTCTGTAATGCGCTACGTAATCTGATGGCACTATATAAAAACCTGTTAAATACATAAATTGCTCTGAGTATCAATGAGGGCTATACGGCAGCTCTGCCCAAAATTCAGATCAAGCTGTGAATGTCTAAATATTGAAATCTAGTTGTGCTTTGCCAATGCTTTCCTGTGACTGCTTTTCTTTTAGTTTTATGCAAGAGGCGTTGTGGAACCACCATGGGTGCAAGGCCCGCAGCTCTATAGAGCCAGGAACTCATCAAGGTCATGGCTCTGCTGTGAATAGAACACATCTGAGTGGTCCATAAGTTAGAGGCAATTGTCACTATGCTCATATTAAAATTTTATTATGAAAAAACTTGTACGCACCTTGGTAGGAAATGAGTCTTAAACTTGGTTTGGAAACTCCTGGCGATAATGACCAGCAAAAGGACAAGGAGGACGCTACTTGCTGTGAATGCCACGATCTTCCATGTTGTTAGCATTGTATCTTGTGTGTTTGGCCAAGATTTCTCTGCTCAAAAATCATACAAAAACATTGATAAATACCAAGACCCGTCCTCGCCCTTTATCATAAGGCCAAATACATAGTAATAGCAAATGCTCCCAAACAGAAAATGATCGACTCAAACAGGAAAGACTGAATCCTACAAAACAGGTTGTTCAACGAGATGTATTGGAAGACGAGGACAGCAGGTTCACAGGGAATGTAAGAAAACACGACTTTACAAAAAGGGTAGTGGATGAGTGTAACAGCCTCTCATCAGAGGTGGTAAATGCTAATACAACTGTGCAACTAAGTAAAGTACCAAAAACAGAGACCGTTGCTTTCATGGTCCCTTAGTTATTCCTAGACAGTGGGACATGATCGGAACTCACCTGTCTTGATGCAGTAGAGAGGAGATGTTGGGAACCATTCTCCAGACTGGCAGGTGAAGTACCGGTAATCATTAGACAGCATGTATCCTGGGTCACAGTAAAATTCGATCACAGTTCCGTGTATGTAACGCTCACAGGGTTGCGGATGGCAAATGTAATCTCCGTGCATGACCATCGGGGGAAGAGGGCAAACTATTATAAAAATAAGGAAAGACATAAAATGTATATAAAACCAGAGTCACCATGTTCTAGCCTTTCTGTTCCTCGTGTATTTTCCAGTTGTTATTATCTGGGCTTCATTTATTAATTAGACGGTGATCAAGTTCCCAAAGTAAATCAGTGGGACAAGCTATCCAGAAATGTGTCACTTTGTAATTACTGCCACAAGAACAGAGGGTTCCGACTGCACACTGAAGCACATAAAGTCCCTGAAGCATAAAGGTCTTGATGGGTATAAAGGGCCAGATTTGCTAAGCTGCGGGTTTGGAAAAGTGGAGATGTTGCCCATAGCATCCAATCAGATTTTAGCTGACATTTTCTAGTACGTCATTTAAAAGTGAGAGCTAGAATCTGATTGGTTGCTATAGGCAAAATCTCCACTTTTCCAAACCCGCAGCTTAGTAAATCTGGCCCAAAGAGATAGAGAGAGAGAGAGAGAGAGAGAGAGAGAGAGAGAGAGAGTGGGGGGAAATGCTTACACTGTAACCCAACTAAGAGGAAACGCCCACTTATGAGCTAAGTCCCTCCCCTCTGTCAGAAGTGTCATGGCACTCCCGCTGTATCCAGCCTTCTGTGGGAGGCCACTCCCCTTGCTCGCATGTAGCTCCATCACATGACCCTACCTTAAGATTTCTGATCCGTCCTAAGCCCATTCCCTTGCACGTACACTGTAAATAAATGTATAATGGATCTTGTGGATCCTGTGCTGTACAACTATTGCGCTGTGTGCATTTGCACAATCACAAAAAGCAGGTATTTTCCAATCCTATTGATCAGAAACCGCCCTCGTAAGCCTGGATCGGGTCTATTGCTTATAAATTTGGATGGGTTGTAATGAATTCTGTGTGGTTAAGAAAATGAAAAAACAACCTCAATCCGAGCTCCATGGAAGTCTGAATTGAGTTCCTTGAGAACAGAAACGCATCGGGGATATCGTGGGTATTGCCAAAGGAGCTTTACATCCCTGTTCTGTCTCTTGCTGTATGTTGGAGCTGCCCGGGACAATACATCTCCATACCGCTCAGACATAGGACCCTTTTCTTTTCAACTGGTTTAATGCATTTATTTATGCTTCATATTTTTTACCTTTATCAACTTATTTTATGTTTCTTGTGTGTTGCTTTTTTTCTGTCAATTGTTGATATTTCTTCTTGCGGAAAAGGATTTTAAATGGTTTCTTGCATTCTCATAAGAGTCTGTTTTTATTGAAAATACATTCTTACTTTTTGGATTTTCGGAAAATCACCGACACTAGACATTGATTCGAATAATTAGCCATATCACCCCCATTTTTTGCTTCCATTGTTATTAGTGATATCGGGGTAAATCCAGACCTGGAGGCTAGTTACGTAATTTCTATGCACTCCCCTAGGCATTTCCCTCGCTCGTACGTACGTTGGCCGTTTTACACGGCCCGAACCCTACCTTAACTTTTCATAGCGTGACTACTTACTGACGTACGTAATGGATTTACATACGTGACGGCCAAACCCAGACCATACCGTCCAATTTCAATGCCTCCCTCCGCCTCCAAAGCGTAATTACGGGTGTTGCATTGATGCCCCGCCCCTTTGTTCCATAGGCGTATCTATAATGGGTGCAGGGTGTGCAGTGCACACAGGCCCCTCAGAACAGGGGGCCCTGTGGCATGCATCCTGCACCCAGGGTTGGCAGGGCAAGGGGGGCCATTCAGCATCTATTTTTTCCCTCTAATATCTTCCAGAGGTAAGAAATAGATGCCAAATTAGTCCCCCTTCCCCTGCGGTGGGACTGTCCTGATTTGCGGGGCGAAAAGGGAGCGGGGCTTACAGCTCAGTTAAGCCCCGCCCCCTTTCGGTCCGCGAATCGGGACAGTCCATTCTCAGGTAAGGGGGTGGTGGGCCCATGTGCAAATCCTGCACACGGGCCCCCTTACTTCTTAAAACGCCCCTGCTTTGTTCGTAGTTACGCTGATGGTAGTATTATCTTTCTGTTTGATAGAGACTTAGGGACAGATTTACTAAGCTTCGGGTTTGAAAAAGTGGAGATGTTGCCCCTAGCAACCAATCAGATTCTAGCTCTCATTTTCCTACTGCATACTAGAGAACGTCAGCTAGAATCTGATTGGTTACTATGGGTTACATCTCCACTTTTACTTTCCCGCAGCTTAGTAAATCTGGCCCTTAGATTGTGCAGATCTGAACGTTTTCTTTTTATGTTATTAGAAGAAAGTCGTGATAAGAGTGGAGCTGCGGGAAAGGTCAGGGTCCTGTTGTGTGTGTAGGATGGCTAGTGCCAGGACCCATTAGGCCATGTAGGACGATGCTTTAGGGGACTGACAGCATCAGCTAAAAATAGGAGCAGTAAATGTGAGAAGATCTCTGGCTGTGATCAGTGCACACACATGTAAAGCACAGCGGCTAAAGCAGAACTGACATCAAGAGGGGCCGCGTAAGGTCACCCCATGGGCGAATCTCAGGAGCACCTGACAACTTGTCTGAGTTTATTATCATCTGACTGACGGGGCAGCCAGGTGCCAGCTCTGCACAATACAGGACATATAGGAGCATAGGAGACCACTCTATCGAGGCCCCTCATTTTTTGGGGTGTACTTTGCTGGTACGATGTGTGGTGGAGGCACGACAGCAGTCACTGGAAAGAAGAATGCGGGGATCCAGCGACGCGGCTATATGTGATTGCTGCAACAGCGACTGTTAAGATTCTCCCCTAACCCCAAACCTTACCCTAATCCTCACCCTAACCCTCCCCTTCTATTACCATAACCTAAACCCTCCATCTCCCACAGCCTAACCTTAACCCTCCCCTTCTTTTACCCTAACCCTACTCCTCACCCTAACCCTCAACTTCTATTAGCATAACCTTAATCCTCCATCTCCTGCAGCCTAACCCTAACCTTCCTCTTTTATTAGTCTAAGCTTAACCCTCTATGTGCCACAGCCTAACCCTAACCTTATCCCTCCTGCTCCCCTCCTAACCCTAACGTTTTCTCCCTTAGGAGATAACATATCGCTATAGGGAACGGGTACTTTGGACAATAGGACCATTCGCTATAAGTAGCCGCTCCCAATAGTAAAAATCGTAATAAAAATAATTGCGACAGTGATGCAGCCGTAAAACCAGCCGCTGGCTGCATCATTGGTGAACATACGTGGCCCTTCTGAGTGAAGAGACTTAAAGTAAGGTCCTGAATGTGGGGTGTGCAAATTCCATTCATTCACCAGCTAACATACAGAATCTGATCTTATCTCTGGTTCCGGTCCATTGTGTGTACACAATGGGGCTTACCAGCAGATAATCTTTCCAATCGCCAAATCAAAAGACTCTTTCACCAGAGATCTTACCAGTGTGTACTGTGCAAAGATCTCCTAATAGACACACACAGCACACACTTGCAAAAATCAAAAGATCTCTTTCCATGGTGGATTTGGCTTATTAGGATCTCCAAAAGATCAAATCAAATGATCACAGAGCGTTTCACGAGTTTTTTTTAAGCATCTTCGTACACACTGGTCAGATATCTGCCTAAACGCTCTTTTGATTGTGTGATTGGAAAGATTATCATTTGAAAAAAGCCCCAGTGTGCACCCAGCCTAAAGACACAGGGACCAGAGGAGCTGGTGACGATCACTGGACATGGAGCACTGTACCAGAATGCCGGAAGCATAGCAGCTGTGGAGACTGCACTGAAAGGTTGGAAGAACAGGGAGCTATGGAGACTGTCAGGGAAATCAGAGAGAAACACTGGGAGCACAAGGAGTAATGGAAACTTGCACCAGAATGCTGGAAGCACAGAGAGAGCTGAAGAATCCACAAGGAAACACTAGGAGCACATGGAGCAAAGGATAATCAACAGAGGATAAACAGGAGCCAAACTCAGGTTCAGAAGTGATCCTATACTCTGGTAGTTAAAGACTGCCAGAAACAGGTTTAAATAGCTCAGCAGTGACTAGAACCAGCCACAGCTCAGTGACCGTCAAGGCGAGCATATTCTCAAAATAATTGCACTTATTTATGTTTTAAAAAAACATTTGAAGTGTCACAAAAAGATCTGAAGTGTGTTTAAATCATCTTCAACTTAGTAAGACAGCAGCAAGCGGAGGCTGTCTCCTGCGGCGCCTTCCTCTCCACTGTGCGCTAATTTGTGTGCAAGCTCAAACTGATAACATGAAAACACTTCCTCTCCTAATGCGATAACCGAATGAGATGTGTGCAGCCTGTGACATTCCGCCTCTGTGTCAAGGTGTCTGCCAATTACAAGAGCTGTTGACAGAATACAGGATTTGTGGCTAATAAGCCTGTCACGGGTGCCCTGTGCTTCACTAATGATCTCATAACTAATGTAAAGGAAAATAATAGGGATGTGCATTCACAACTTGGAACACAGCTGAGTTAACCCTTATATACTAAAGGAAAAGGATCTGCATCTACGTAGCAGAGGTTTGTGAATTTAGGATTCAGGATTGGGTGAGAAGCCTTTCAGCTTCGGTACGATGGTCTGTCGCAAAACAGACCATCGTCCCGGCAACCCCCATTGCTCCAATACTACTAGCCTTAGCAACAACAAGAAAATGTTGTTGTTGGGCATCGTCATGTGTAAATCTTTCATATTATTTACTTTATTTTTAAAGCTGGTAGATTGCAATGGCCTAATAAAAATGAGATTGGTCGGGTCAGTTTTCTGACAAAAATATGGGAGTCGGCACTGCGGTAACTAGCACACACACAAGATGGTGGCTGCTCAATCAATTTATAAGTTCATCTAGAGCAGGTGCTAAAAGGTATGGGGAAATCTCACAGATACAAAAAAAGTCACCCCAGGACTCCCCATATACCCTGCTAGCACCTGCTCTAGATTAGCATATAAATTGATTTGAGCAACCACCATTTTCTGTGTGTTTGTTTTAAAGTTTGGGATAGCCACAGTGGGTGAGCTCTCAATTAAAAAATACATGATATATGACCCAAAGTTGGGACTCTGACAGTATTACATACCCTCCAATATGACCCATTCCATTAGGTACAAAATGCTCTGCTTCTCAGTTTCCAACTGTCAGTTACTATGGTAACCACCTTGTTGTAGAGACAAATATTTTTTAAACATATTTTAAATATAAGTTAAGTCATTTTACCAGGTGCATGTGGCAGTTGGAAGATCAGGCGCGGAGTATATTGTACCTAATGGAATGGGTCATGTTGGAGCGTTGTCAGTCCCCGGTTAGAAACTGTTCATTCCGAAATAGGAACATCCGAAAATTCCCAATTTTGAATATTTTTTTTTTTAAATGAGTGAGTATGCTGATCGTTATACTCACCCATTCTGATTTGCAAATACCGCCGCCGCCGATATCCCTCCCTCAGGCTGCGGGAGATAGTGGGTTTGGGTCAGGCTGCAAGTAAGGGAGGGTTAGGGTCAGGCTGCCAGGAAGGGTGGGTTAGGGTTAGGGTAGTGAGATGTAAGGGTTAGGGTTAGAATTAGGGAAAGGAGTAGGGGACTTTTTACTTACATTTTGGAGCACCGAAAGCTCGGTGCTCCATGGATTGATTGCAATGCCTCCTCGAGACATATGCAATCGAGAACCCAGCCAGTTCGAAACTGGCTGGGAGGAAACAGCCCTATCGCAATAGGGCCATTCTAAACGAGGACCCTCACCCATGTTGGAGGGTCTGGTATTAGAGTTAGGACCACAACAGAGAAGTCTTGTAAGTGGCTAGTGGCTTATCATATATTTGTATAATGTATAATGTAAGTGGTCAGTGTTTTATCATATATCTGTATAATGTAAGTGGCTGGTGGCTTATCATATATCTGTATAATGTATAACGTAAGTGGCTGGTGGCTTATCATATATCTGTATAATGTATAATGTAAGTGGCTAGTGGCTTATCATATATCTATATAATGTATAATGTAAGTGGCTGGTGGCTTATCATATATCTGCAAATGTATGTAACAAATCTCTCTGACTTTTATTTTAAAGATAGAATGTCATGGATGGTTACTGGTTAATGTAAGAGTGCTGTGTTGCCTTTTTTGTGTAACTGCGGTAACTAGTGTTACAAGCTATAACAAAAAAGAAAACTGAAATCTTTTTAACAGGTGCATTGCAATGTGCAGGCACAGATCAATACACAGCACAGGTGCCAAGACTGGCATATTGTGTCTGATAATATTAAGCCGGCAGGTGGCTCAGGACCAAGGCACATGCATAACCTGGCACATTAACACACAGAGAGTGTAACACAACACACAAAACATAAAAAAACACTTACTTGGCATGTGCTAAATCATTTGGACACAAGACAGCTGGCACCCCAGAACCCGGGAATGCGTTACTGGTGCCATGCACTAAACAGGAGTGGCATTCTTGAGTCTCTTTAATGCCGGCTTTTATCAGATAAGTGGCACCTGCTAACGGCATCTGTCTGCTTGCCACAAATGCAATGGGGGTGATTAAAGGGCTAAGGTGACTCCCCAGCACTGAGCATCTCTGCCAAATCCACTTACTGCTCCTGCCAAATGGGTAGTTTACACAACACGGAGACAGTGCTGGCTGTAATGGGGAGGAAGACCCTTGGTCAAAGACTTTAGTGTGTTTGTAAGCGAC
>WWET01000955.1:34489-54965 GCA_011038615.1 Limnodynastes dumerilii
CTCTTCCATAGGATAAGAGGCGACTGGTATCACGAATAACACAGATGCGTCTCCTCGCTCTGCTACGTAGAACCAATCAGAGGAGCTTAAAATAAAAGAGACTAAATATTCCTGTGTAAATGGTCAGGAGAAGATCATGTGACAAGCTGTGAATTTGGGGACCAATCACAGGATGTTGGTGGATACAGTGGCGGGGTGTGACAGTGGGAGTGGTACTTTAAAGAATAGGCATAGGAGCTTCAGAGGTTAGGTGACTATACACGATGGTCACCTCTAAGGAACCAGTCACCTCCAGTAATAGACACAAGCCTGGTAGCACAATGTATTTTTGCATCTTTAGCAGTAGGTGAACTTATAAACGAGACGATCTTCCCATAAGGATTGCTCCCCGATAATCTTTGTCAGTCTCGGTAGGAGCCCTGTGCAGCTGATTGGCTGGCTGTGAGTCCAGCGGAGATCCGCACCCATGTGTGGCACCTCCACCTACTGGCCGGAGGTTCCCCATCTCGCTAACTCCATAACTGACGCTCAGCGGTAATAAAAGTAATGATCGCCTTGCAGAATGCAGAGCTGTCATTACTTTATTACTGCTGTGCCTGATGATAATTATGGAGTCAGAGAAATAGTCACAGGTCCAGTTATTGACCCGCACACTACATGGTCTGGGTGACTTGGGTCCGATATATTGTTTTAAAAGATTTTATTGCAGCAACTAAAAAAATCTTCTACGTACCTCAGCGTTTACTGCCCCGATAACTGGATGATCAGACTAATAATCGCTCTTGTGGGTGGCCAGCTTTACGCAGCCTGTTTACAGTAATTCATTCCCAGCATGCATTGCGATCGGCTATGGCGTATTCACTTACAACTCTGACCATGTGTTGTGCGGCAATGTGGCCACTGATTGAAAATGTTTGATTCAGCCCAAACACTGGGCCGCACAGAACCGCACCAATGTAGCCCCTAACCCACTCACTGTTTTAGGTACCTTATAACACTTTAGAGCGTCATAGGGTCACCTTATCTTACCTTGCATAGTTTCCCCCTCCCCGGCTTATCTAAATCCCTCCCACTTCTAACTTAACACTTCCTGAGGTGGCATTAGGCCGCCTCTTTCTAACTAAACTACTTTAAAGACCACACAGAGGCAATCTACGTTAATAACTGGTATGCAGATTGTACTTCTGCACATGTGCAGTAGTTACATTCGGCAAATTACGTACCTAAGAAGCCAAATCTTCTTAGGTGTGAATATGCTCCATTGTACCGATCCAGACTTCTGCAATGTGAGCATTCTCCGATCTTTGTGAGGAAACCCGACGCATTTCGCGAGTGTGCATGCGAACGCCCCATACTTCCAGTACAGATTACAATCCTCCGGATCCAGACTTCTGTAGTGGAAGCCTTTCCCGTGGTGGCGGAAGGAGGCAGGAGACGGGCATTGCTAATGCTCATGGGAGGGGAGAGGTATGTGAATAGTGCAGAGAAGGGCGTGCTAATGTCCCCAATTCTATCTAGACTTCCACGATGTCCCTATTTTAGGTGGAGATGAAGCGAAGTTTTAAGGTTAAGGGTCAGGTAGTGTAACACTGCAAGAGCGAAGGGGAGTGGCCTTCCCTCACCCACACAGAACCCTGGATCCAGCGAGATTGATAAGAGGCCCTTGCAGGTGATTGGCTGCATGGGCCTCCTGTCAAGACTGACAGGAGGTCCATGTAGCCAATCAGTGCAGAGTTTGCTCTTATCAATCTCTGCAGCCCCTCCCTCTGCATCCAGGATTATCAGCAGGAGAGATGATTGGCACAGATATTGGGAGCTTCCCCTAGAGGAAAATTGTTCTGTTTATCAGACTCCTCCAGCTGGGAGTAATAATTGATCTGGTGCAGGGCAGCTTTAGTCTAGATTGTGTATAAGTAATAATCGGAGCTATTTCTGAGCATTTGCAGTGTTAAAGCCAGAAAACACACAGCTTCGTCCTTACAGCTGAGAACCACAAGCCTGGCAATAGAGCAGTTATTCAGAGACACACCTGCTATTAGACCCTCCAGCCTGTTTTGCAGATGGCGCAGATGTGAAGCTATTGGCACATCAGATAATGATATTGTTCATTTTGCTGATATACAGATTGATTGTGCCAAGCTCCTCTCTATAAAGGTGGAATGCTGGCCAGACGTCAATATGTATAATGATTCGTGCTGTTACTTATTATACTGGGATGAAGGGGCACGATACAGGCTCAGCGAGATACTGAGAACACAGGACAGACAGGGGCTTTGGACCTGAGTCACGGTTATGAAGCTGCTGCTATTTTTGTGCGTATTATTTAGAACGTTTAATCTGCGTGGTACCTTTATTTATGCAATCTACGCAGGATTTAAGAACAGTGATCCCTTAAGAGCAATTTGCAAAGTTGTTCGTAATGAGGTAAGTAAGAAGGGGCATTAAGGGCAAGTTAAGAAGGAAGTTAAGAAAAGTGGGTGAGGGGGGGCATTTAAATGGGGTACATAGGGCGTGGTTTGCTAAGTACGTTAGCAACTTAGGAAGAGACATACGCATGGGGAGACATTCTTAAGTCAGTTAAAAGCAACAAAACTAGGGCGTGTCGCGGGAGTTGCCTTGCGTATAATTGCGTATCTCCTTCTTAACTGTGAATTAGGTCCTCTCACAGGAACTCTCTTCACCATTTAAGCTGCTTTTTACATAGAACAAACAGTACAGAACTACGGAAGCCTGGATGAGGACACAGAGAGAGGGAACGCCTATTCTACAACCTAACTAAGAGGGAACGCCCACTCCTCATTTCAGCTCAGGATCATTCCTCTTACTCCTGGATGGGTTGGATTTCGATCTAATCGCGTGGCACCGATGTGTTAGCAGCATGAAAAAATGGCCACTAATAGAAACTAACAGAATTTGGGGAAATAATGGAAGACTGAATCCGCTGCAGTGTGAGAATCCACACAACAGCGGCATGGCATTGCAGGCTATTACAGGACGTAGCGTACGGACACGTTGCACTTGAGTAGGTTAGTACGGTGTGATGCTGACTGTAAATGGACTTTCTGATTAATGCGAAACCTCTGTCAGAAACTGATTAATAGCAAACAACGGGCCAGATCCTGACTACAGGACATTTACATTTACGAACGCAAAGTGCATAAGTGGGGTGTTTGGTGCGCATGCGCCCTCCAGATGTAATGTGCAATAACGTATAATGGTGATTGCGAGTAAAGGGGCGGTGCTTCCCCTCTGTCTGCCAAGGTGGGCAGGGCAGGCATTTAAATTGTACAGCCTGGGTGGGATTGGGTGGTCGGATGGACGGCGGATCCGCTCGTGTGACGGGGAGTTCACTCCTCTCTCTTTTAGATGTATGGAAAGTGTGCGCGGGTCAGGATCAGGTCCAATATCAGTTTTTTTTTATAAAAACATGAAAACATTTCCTGTAAGTAGAAATGATGTGACACAACACAGCGCCAGCCATTTCTCACGCTTTCTAATGTGTTTGAAGTGTCACATCCTAAGACAGGGCGAGAAATAAATTCCAGAAGGTCACCCCCTGGACGTAGACATGACCTGGGGCTGGTGCAAATGTCTTGATGTAAGCAGTCCTTTGTTATGTCTGTGATCTGCTCTGGTTCGGGGGGGGGGGGCACTTGCTTAGGCCCCTGACTGTACACTGACTACGTCCCTCCACCTCTCCACCCCCTCAACACGCCCCTCAGAATGCCAACCGCCGCAGCTCGAGTTGTGTCAGGTCTGACTGTGCACTCTTCATTTCTGAGCACGTACAGTAGAAAATCACGCAGAGAAGCGTTCTCGTGAGCTGGCCTACACTCATCTCCGAATCGGCCCATCCCAGTGCGGTTGCAGTCCCAGCTTAGAAATTCTGATTTCCGAAATAGGGACATCTGAAAGCTCCTTATCGGATGTCCCTATGTCGAATACCGCCCACTTTCTATTTTTTTTTTTTCAGAATGGGTGAGTATGCCGATCGGCATATACTTCACCCATTCTGATTTGGAAACACCGCCGCTAAGGCAGGGAAAGATGAGTAACTTCTCCAGGGTGCGGGGAAGGGAGGGTTATGGTCAGGCTGCAGGGAAGGGAAGGGAGGGTTAAGGTCAGGCTGCAGGGAAGGGAAGGGAGGGTTAGGATCAGGCTGCAGGGAAGGGAAGGGAGGGTTAGGATCAGGCTGCAGGGGAGGGAGGATTAGGGTCAGGCTGCGGGAAATGGAGGGATAGGGTCAGGCTGCAGGGAAGGGAGGGTTAAAGTCAGGCTGCGGGAGATGGAGGGTTAGGGTCAGGCTGCAGGGAAGGTTAGGGTAATGAGAGGGGAGGGTTAAGGTTAGAATTAGGGGAATTGTTGGGGTACTTTTTCCCTTTCCTTTTGGAGCACCGAAAGTTCGGTGCTCCGTGGATTGACTGCTCTGCCTCATCCAGTCATGTGCAATCAAAATCCCAGCCAGTTCAAAACTGGCTGAGAGGTAAAGGAAATAGGGCCGTTCTAAGCGGGGACCCTCACCCCTCCCAGTGCTGCCTAATGTTGTTTGTATATATAATTACTGGGGGCTCTTCTATTTCTGACATAGTCATGTGACTTGTGGACAGTACTGTGTGGCATAATGATGTGACCTGTGGACATTAATGTGTGACATAATTATGTGCCTGTGGACAGCACTGTGTGGCATAATCATGTGACCTGTGGACAGTACTGTGTGGCATAATTATGTACCTGTGGACAGCACTGTGTGACATAATCATGTGACCTGTGGACATAAGTGTGGCATAATTATGGGCCTGTGGACAATACTGTGTGGCATAATCATGTGACCTGTGGACAGTACTGTGTGGCATAATTATGTGACCTGTGGACATAAATGTGGCATAATTATGGGCCTGTGGACAATACTGTGTGACATAATCATGTGACCTGTGGACATAAGTGTGGCATAATTATGGGCCTGTGGACAATACTGTGTGGCATAATTATGTGACCTGTGGACATTATTGTGTGGCATAATCATCATGTGACCTTTAAGTCACATAAAATGGCATTTTAAAATGATAAAAATAAATTGTATCGCCCCATTTCTTGATGTATCTGACCGTTTGAATTTCTGTTTGTTATAACATCAGAAGCATCAGCGATTTTATTTTTTGCGACAATGAATAAGAAATATATCATGTAAACACTGTAAAATGAATCAGTCTGGAGAGATGACATACACTTGGCACCACAGCTGTCATTGCTTACAACATATTTACACCACACTCGTCCCGTGTAAGATTTATATACTGGAGATGGAAAAACAAGTTGTTTGTTAGATCACCATATGGTGGGAAATAGACGTGAGAGCAATTTATTTTTCCCTTAAATGACACAAAATGAATTTAAACAAATAACTGAAATAAATTAACTCCTTTGGGTCTTGTAATGGGCCAGATTTCCCATTTAGGGATGTGTGGAATAGGGATAGACACGGGAGCCTAAGCATTGCAACAGACTGTCTGTACCAACGCTGCATGGGTTGTCACCCCCATCTGGATTTCTGCCAGGGCCCTTGCTAACATGTGTATTGAGTGCGAGGTTCTGGGGATGTAGAGGCAAGTACAAGGGAGGGGAAATTGTTGGATATAACACACTTACCTGCCCGCTCTACCCATGCTTGACAACGCTGGAACAGAGGACACCGGATTGATGTTGATGCCAGCTCAATAGTTTCCGGATCGGCTGTATAAGTGCTGAGCTACAGCGCCATACATACATACATACACTCATACATGGAGTGCCTAGTGCTGTCCCCATAACAAGGAGGGTCTGCATGGGTGGGACTGGGAGGAGCCAGCAAGGATTGGGGTGGGGTTGGGTGGGACCATTTTCTGATAGAAGCTGTCAGAGGCTGACAGCTTAAAACAGCGCTCAACACTCCATGTATGGAGTGCTGAGTGCTGTTTAAAGCTGTCAGCCTCTGACAGCTTGCTTACAGTGCAGGAGAAAGCAACTGCCAAGAGCCCACTCTCTCCTCCGGGCCCCGTAGCAGCCCCACCCCTTGTAGTTACGCCCCTGAGGGGAAGCACCAAGGAATTAAAGGTGGTTACATTAAATTTTTAAAACCTAACGAGCTAAAATAGTACCGGTTGCTACTGGCAACACCTCCTCCTATTCTAAATCCTTACTTGTAAATTAGACAGAAGTTTCCCTAAATACATTATGCAAACAATAAAGAAAACCTTGACAACTTGTTGGTAGTAAATGTTAATTAGTGAAGTGGTTTTACCTTCCACGTCAAGGCACCTGGGAGGTTCGTCTGACCAGATGAGGTTGTACATACACTCCAGATATTCGGTTCCCTCCAACTTGTACCCAGGAAAACACTGATAAGACACCACGCGCCCCACAGGAAAAGAGGAATCAAAGTCTGAGATATTTACATAACTGTGGGGAAGGACCAGTGGTCTCAGACAGCCTGTGGAGAGAAAGCACAAATGCATTACATGGAACATTTATCTCAACTGCAAGGTTATGTCATATTAGAGGTGGTAATACAAGCTAGGTGACGCTCGTAAAACTCATGTTCAGGCCTCAGGCTGTTGCATCCTACTGCAAGAAGTGCAGACTAGAGGTCAACTTGCACCAAAGCTCCCCCTACCATAATAGAGGCTCCAAATAAAGCAATTTGTAGGGACTAGACCACAAAAACGGTATAAAGAATATTAATAAATACATGAAGCCCCACCCTCAATTCATGTAAACCACACCCCAATCCATCTAAGCCACAACCCCATTCTGCCCAAACCACACCCCCAATCCACCCAAAACACACCCCAGTCCATCTAAACCTCACCCCTATTCAACCCAAACCACACCTAAATCCATTCATGTGGTATGTGTGGTACCCCCAACCCATCCAATCCACACCCCAAGCCATCAAAATCACACACTAAATACATCCAAACCACACCCCCAATCTATGCATACCCACCAAACATCTACAGCTGGAGGGTGTTACTTTCCATTAATGCAAAAATAAACTGATACAATTTACATTTGGAGTAAGAAAATATAACATCTAAAAAGATAGGCCTAATTAATAAAAAAAAAAAAAGAAAAAACATGAATTCATGTTGTGCAGCATTTGTTCCATAATAAAACTGCTATAATAAAGCTAACTCGTTTTTAGCACAGTCTCCACCTACAGGAAGCTGCTGTGTATTACACTATTATGTAGTTGATGCTACATACTTGCAACACTTTTGTAAATTGATATTGATTCTAGGGCAAGGAGACAACAGGGTAATCTGTATCTGACTGATCCTTGGCAGAGCAGTTTCTGGATCAATAACCCTCCTATCATTTATCTTCCTCTCTATACATCTTTATATAAACATTTAGAACGCTGCTCAATAAGAAAATCACATTCTCTGCTTTGGGATTTATGAGCCGGCACAAAATGAAGAGCGGAGACTCCATTGTTTGCATACTTTGCAAAAGTAACACAATAAATGTGCAGTCAATTGTTTAGCTTGTTATTGTAAACAGCAAGGAGTAAAAATGTTATTGACTGTAATATTGATGTATTTTCCATACAAGGTTCTGGTCTTCTGGTGAAATTTACATTTGACTTCTATATCAAAGAGAACAATGGGCTGTATTCACACCTAATAAGCTTCTAAGCTTCGGCTTCTTAGGTGCGTACATTTGCGAAAGGACCTACTATGCATGCGTGGTAGGTCATTTACCTAACTGGTATGTAGATTGCCTCCGTGCTGTCTTTAAAGACCCTAACCCTCCCTTACCTGCAGCCTGAACCATAGGCGTATCTATAATGGGTGCAGGGTGTGCAGTGCACACGGGCCCCTCAGAACAGGGGGCCTTGTGGCATTCATCCTGCTTTCTATTTCTTCCCTCTAAGATCTTCCGAGGGAAAAAATAAATGCTGAATGAGCCCCCCTTCCCCTGCAGTGCGACTGACCCTATTCGCGAAAAAGGGGTGGGGCTTACAGTGCCGTTAGGATCCACCCCTTTATAGGTTTGCGAATCGGGACAGTCCTGTCTCAGGTAAGGGGCAGGGGGCCTCAGAACAGGGGGCCTTGTGGCATTCATCCTGCTTTTTATTTCTTCCTTTTAAAATCTTCCAAGGGAAAAAATGATCAATGAGCCCCCCTTCCCCTGCAGTGGGACTGTCCCTATTCGCGGGCCGAAAAAGGGGTGGGGCTTACAGTGCCGTTAGGATCCACCCCTTTATAGGTTTGCGAATCGGGACAGTCCTGTCTCAGGTAAGAGGGAGGGGGCCATGTACAAATCCTGCACAAGGGCCCCCTCACTTCTTAAAATGCCCCTGGCCTGAACTTAACCCTACCCTCCCTGCAGCCTGACCCTAACCCTCGCTTTCCCGCAGCCTAACCCTAAGACTTCTCTCCCTACAGCCTAACCCTAAAACTCCTCTACCCGCAGGCTGACCCCTTTCATGACCCTAACCCTCCCTTCCCCAGAGCCTAACCCTAAAAGTCCCCGGAGAAGTTACTCACCTTTCCAATGGCGGCTGTGACGGGTCTGGCAGGCAGCTTCCAAAAAATGAATGGGTAAAATGGCTGCATTTTCAAAATAAAGACAGATGAAAATGAACTTTTGGCTGTCTCTATTTCTAAAAACGCCTTTTCTTGCTGGAGAATCCCTTAGATAATGAATAAGAGCTTAAAAAACAAATTCTATACAGTGACAGTATACATTCCATCTCTTCTAGAGAGCCAACTATGTGACTATCAACAATCTATTCACCGTGTGGAAGATAAGAATTTGGTATATGAGATTGGCGGGATAAGAGCTGTGTTTATGGTTATTACCCAGCGCAGATTACTTTTTGACAAAATACTCTACAGAAGGGAGCAAAATATTTCTAAAACAGAATATCGATCAACACAGACATCAAAGAGGGCTGAACAGATAAACTAGCAGAGAAAAAGTAGAAATTTAAGACTGAGTTTACTGCTCACAAAGAAAACATACCTTATATTTAGCATAGTTATCCCAGTTTATCATTTGCTTCATTAAAATGCCCTCCACGGTCAGGGTTGGAAGGTGACAGTTTCTGGCCCCATAACAAGGAGGGTCTGCACGGGTGGGACTGGGCGAAGCCAGTCAGCACTGGGGGGCGGAACTGGGTGGGGCCATTCCCTGGGAGAAGCTGTCAACCTCTGACAGCTTGCTTACAGTACAGGGGGAGCAGCTGCCACAGGCCTCCCTCTCCTGCGGGCGCTGTAGCAGCCGCAACCCTTGCACCCCCTGCAGTTAAGCCCTGTCCATGGTATAAGACTACAAGTATGCCGTTACTTAATTCTCCTCCAAAATCCTGTTTCCACCATAATCCCTACTCAATCCTTCCCTTTTCTTTTCTGGTGTTCTCTACTAATGCACCTTCTGCCTCATCTGCTGCACCCCCAGGCTGCTTCCCTACTGTAGCTCAGTTTTCTGGTCCCAACCTCCTACGCGCTTGTGGGTCCCAGCTAAGAACGGCCCTATTTCGATAACTGGCTGGGATATCGATTGGTTATGCCTCAATGAGGCATAGCAATCAACCCCCAGAGCACCGAACACAGTGCTCCGATAGGTAAGTCTAAAAACTAACCCCAACCCTTCCCCTAATTGTGACCCTAACCCTCCCCTTCCTTTACCCTAACCCTCCTTTCCCTGCAGCCTGACCCTAACCTTCCCTTCCTCGCAGCCTGACCCTTACCTTCCCTTCTCCCTTGCCTGACCTTAACTCTCCCTTCACCCTAGCCTGACCATAACACTCCCTTCTCCCTAGCCTGACCATAACCATCCCTTCTCCCTAGCCTGACCATAACTCTCCCTTCTCTATAGCCTAACCCTAACACCACCCTCCCTGCGGCTTGAACCTAACCCTCTCCTTCTATGGCCCTAACCTTAACCCTCCCTTCCTAAGAGCCTAACCCTAACCCCCAACACTAAAAGGTCCCAGAGAAATTACTCACCTCTCCGGACCTGGCAGCATCGTGTGCGGCAGGTTCAGCAAAAATGAATGGGTGAGTATTGTGATTGGCACACTCACCTATTCATAAAAAAATCTAAAATGACTGCCTATTCGAAATAGAGACAGCTGAAAAGGAACTTTCGGCTGTCTCTATTTGTAAAGGCAGCCTATCGGACCGGGGGCTCCTATGCACAGACCTTCTATACCTTTCTTATTGCTTATTTATGTCCCTCGATTTCCTCCAATATCCCATCAACTGTATTTTGCTACAGATTGCTGGCATTCTCTCTCTCCTCTACTGCACCTTCCCCTCATCTGCTGCACCCACCAGCTGCTTGTTTATCTTCCTTTCTCTCCTGTGTTATCCTAGCTTTACCTTTGTAAGCTGCCTGGTCTCTGTGTATTATGTCATCTGCCGTTATGGAGGTTTCGCTGTTTTGTGTATCATACACTGCTGTTCATTGTCTGCTGTACATTATGGACTGGATTCTGATCTAAGAAGGAAATCTGCACTCACGGAGTTCAAATCCTGCATAACGCTCTCCCCTGGCCCTTCCCGCACACGTATGGAATTGTGTTGAGTTCCGTGTTAACCTAACTTGACCACTCTGTCGAGCGTAAGTGCCTTTCCCAACCCACACGGTACAGTACTACAGGTTAAATAACTCCCCCTCCCCCGCTCGCACTGCATATTCTATGACATACGGAGTGTTTTCACGCCCTGACTTACGGAATGCTAAATGTACGTAAATAAGTTCTGCGCAATCAGCTTTCCGATGCGTAACATCTGGTGCAGAGCCTGAAACACTGCATAGTCAGCCCTGTGTTATGTTCAACTCTTATACAAAGCTAAGGACCTCTAGATGTACCATATAAATCAGTGGCCGTGAATCTCCGCTGCGAACGACCCTTTTTCAAAAAAGCCGTTCTCTCCCAGCCAGTTCCGAATTGACTCGGAAATCGATTGCGTCTGCCTCGCAGATTAGAAGCAATTAATCCTCCCTGGAATGGTAAGTATAAATTTAACTCAACCCTTACCCTAATCCTTACCCTAACCCTCCCCTTCCATTACCCTATACTAACCCTTCCCCGCAGCCTAACTCTTTCGGCCAGATTTACTAAACTGCGGGTTTGGAAAAGTGGAAATGTTGCCCACAGCAACCAATCAGATTCTAGCTGACATTATTATTTAACAAAAGTGAGATCTAGAATCTGATTGGATCTGGCGGCTTCCAAAAACTGAAATGCCCGATCGGCATACTTACCCATTTAAAAAAAATATATTAAAAAAATGGCGGCCTTTTTAAAATAAACTTTCGGCTGTCTCTACTTCTTAATGACAGCATTTGTGGTGGCGTCATGCACCGTAAATCAGTGGTCAAGGGGGAAATGGAGAAGTGGCGGTATAGACATTTAAGTAATGACAACTGAGGCGTAGCGTTGCTCCGATCCCCGTACAATGCCGCATAATCTGTCTTTGCTCTTTTTTATTTATAAATATAAAAATTGCTTATTTTTAACAACTAATTTCAGATTTTAAATAACAATAATGAGCAATAGATATGGCCCTTTAACGTGTACCACCTGGGACCATCTACATTTTTACTTCTCTATTTTCCTTGTGTATGCAATCGATGGCAGCAATAGCTAGCTGTCACTTGTTTTATATCAGATGTTTCATGGATTTCCTTTGATTAAAACCCTTTTGAGTCCTAACGGAAGTTTCTTATCGTGTTTCCACAGGGCTCTCTGAATGGTTTAACGTTTTCTCAGCACTACTAAGAGATTAGCTCTCTGGGAGTTTAATGAAGCATTAGAACTTTTTCAAAACCTCTTTAAGCGTGCATACATGTGTGTTTAATATGGGCTCTATTTTGATAGAGAGGTTACTTACCTTTCCTGTGGTCTGGGTCCTGCAGTAGCGGCGGCTGCGTTTCCAAAACGGAATGTGTGACTATGCCGATCGACAAACTCATCCATTCTAAAAAAAATTTCTAAACTAAAGGGGTATTCGAAATAAGGAACTTTCGGATGTCCCTATTTCGGAAATGAGATTTTCTTAGCGGGGACTGCAACCGGTTTAATATAGTTATCTCACTTTTATATCATATAGAAAGTGTGCTACATTAATTGCCTTATTTGTTTTTCAAGACTTTCTTTTAAAAACGAAGATAACTTCAGGATAATATATATATATTTTCAATAATAGCCATAGATGATACCTGCTGAAGCATATGACAGAACTTACAGACCCTCCAGCATGGCCCATTCCACCAGGTACAAAATACTCCGCTCCTGAGCTTCCAACTGTCACTAACCTGGTTTTAATTAATGAGCTGTTGTTTGATAAACATTGTGGTTACACAGTAAGGTAAGAAGTCATTAGCTTGTATAACAGTTGAACATAACACAGAGCTGACCTGTGGTTACTATAGTAACTGGTTGGTGGAAGCTCAGGAGTATTTTGTACCTGGTGGAATGGGTCAAGTTGGAAGGTCTGGATTTGTAGCCATGTCTGCCCTAGATATAACCTGATGTCAGCGCCTTTTTCATATATTATTGTGTGCCTTATTTTTTATTTAAGTAAGTTTTTTTTTAATATGCTATCATGTACCTAACCTAGACAGAGCACAACATACAATAATATAAAACAAAATATTATAAAGTATACAAGATTAAGGGTTATATTTAATGGAACTCTAAATAGGAAAAGACAACATCTCCCCATTTTCTGTAGAAGTTCTGTAATATATTTGCCTATACATTGACAGTCCACATGTGCCAAAATAGCTATACATAATAAACAAAGAGCAGACAGCAGATAAACAGTGAACAGTAACAACCAGCGGTTAAAGTTATTATAGAAGACACCTCCTTCACTCTGATTGGGCAATTCAACAGAGCCGCACCCCCTCACTCTGATTGGCCAGTCCCAAACACCTTCACACATTATACACATTTGTCAACCCACTGCCCCCATAGTTTGAAGATAACACATTTGCTTAAACTGGGGGTGAATAATTACTGATTACATTAATGGGGGGGGGGCTTGTATATAACAGCTACAAAATAAATTAAAACATTTTTAAATAATTTTTTCCAACATAAATGTTACTAAATAGAGTTACTATCTCAGCTTATTATGTTACACAGTCAAGCAAACATATATAGCTTTATATTATTATTTCCTAACTCAGGACTAGAGAATGAAACCATTCTTCAGAAATAGATATGATTGGAGATGTTACGGCACCTTGACACATAGGAAGATTTTCCCAGGATCCATCATCCTGACATAATGAGCCCATATTGTCCAAATCCGGATACCGCGTCTGAAAGCCTTCTCGACAGCTCATTACGAGTTTTTCTCCAGTCTTGTACGTCTTGTTCAGGATATCAGCATCGTCAATGTAGGGGGCGAGGCAATCTGTGACTGGGGAAGACGCAATATGCAATTTAATACACTATATATATATATATATATATATATATATATAAATAATCTCCAACAATCTCCATCAAACTACAATCATATTCTATGTACTATGCTGCTATGACAGCTTTTAAGGATACTTCAAAGCTGTAAGCAGCATAGTGCATATATCTGCAGCAGCAGCTTTGAAGAAAAGGGATAGCTGATTGGCTCCCTTAAAATATTGGGTGCTTGATATAATTCAAACATGTTAAAAGACCAAATAATCGTATAAGAGTGTTTCTGTGCGTTTATTTGGCGTTTGAAAAATTGATCCTGGCCACTAACTACAGTGATTATTTGCCTGATCACACGATAATTGGGCCGATAATCACTCCAGTGTATGGGCAGCTATAGACACCGGAAAAAAGAAGGGGTTTTCCTGTGTCGGACACCCGCAAGGTGGCGATGTGAAAGGTGTAAACTTGGGTTTTTCAACCTGGGTCTCACCTAACAGACCTTATTGGAGGGATTTAGTTACTGTTGCTATGCAACAGTAAACAAGTCCCTCCTACAGACCTTTCTCAATGTCAGAGCAGACCCAGGACCCAGAATTTCTCGAGTCTACCCTGCTGGATATAGAAGGGGTTTTATAACCAGGGTTCAAAAACGCAGGTTATTGCCGGGGCGGGAATCTGAAAGCGGCATAAGAACTATTTTGTATATAACAAACTGAACTGTTGGGGTACTCTATTTAAAGCATACTTGGCAAGGACACCCAGAAATTGCATCCAGGTTAATAAACAACATAATTATGAGGGTTATGACTTGTGTGTCTGTCTGTGATGCTCTCTGCATTTTGTGGTGATCGCTTAGATGCTCTCGTGTTGATTACTAGGGTGCTTATGAATTGGGTAGTGGTCAATAGGTTCATCTCTGTAGTGGATGGTCATCACTAGGATTCTTCCTGTATTAGGTTGTATTATTCTGTATTAGGTTGTGGATGTATCTAGGATGCTCTCTGTATTGGTTGGTGGTCACTAGAATGCTCTCTGTATTTGGTAATGACGACTAGGATGTGCTTTGTGTTGGTGAGTAGTCACTAGGATGCTCTCTGTATTGGGTGGTGATGACTAGGAAGCTCTCTGTGTTGGTGAGTAGTCACTAGGATGCTCTCTGTCTTGGTGAGTAGTCACTAGGAAGCTCTCTGTATTGCTGGATGGGCACTAGGGTGCTCTCTGTATTGGTGAGTAGCCACTATGATGCTCTCTGTATTGGGTGGTGATGACTAGGATGCTCTCTGTGTTGGTGAGTTGTCACTAGGGTGCTCTCTGTATTGGTAAATAGTCACTAGAATGCTTTCTGTATTGGTTATTTACATCGCATAGAGGTCACAAAAAATCTCTATTATTGTACGGAGGTCACTGCAAAGACTGGTCAGTAGTACAATACTAGTCAGTAGATGTAGGACTGTTATCCCGGGCCTAGAGCTGATGGGGGCCACTGATACTTATCTTTGCTCTGCCCCGGGCACCAAAATTTCAGGCAGCGGCCCTGCAGACAGCTAATAGAGGCTTTCAAAATCTCTGTTATCACTAGCTCAAATGCTACCTGACTGTGGTTGCTATGGTAGTACAGAACCATATATCTTTCATGGCCAAATGAAGCAAAGACACAGGGAGCTTACATTAATCATTGTGACAGGCTAAAAGATGAATAATGTCTGGAACTCGTGTCTTTATTGCGTTGCTCCTTTGACTTTCTCTGCCTGCAATAAGGAGAATGCTTAAGTGTACAGAAAACGGCCAACGTCATTTTCTTATTGTATTCTCACAATTTTATTTCCTTCAATTTGTTGTAAGAACTCCTGCCTAAAGGAACATTCTGAGCCGAATAAATTGGAGCTTCGTGTCTTCAATTCTAGGTGAGCGCGAGATGAATTGTTACCGAAATAGACTTGAGCAGCCGCTGCCCGAAAAGCCTAAACAAAGGGAGAGGAAATCAATACTAAGTTTATAATTGCTGAATTTATACAAAACTTCTCCCTTTATTTATGTAGCACAGCAAGCGCTGATGGAACGCACCGCAAAGTTACCGCGGCTTATAAAATGCAATGAAAACAGAGATTAAAATATCCCAAAGGCGGCTGTTTAAGAAAAGCGTAACATAATGAGGGATTTTTGTGTTGCTTTTTGATTTTTGATTGTCTGCCCGCAAGAAGCGGGTCTGTCATTGTAATACACAACGCGAAGCCGCAGGAGGGGGCATTCATGGTTTTAGACTAGGAAACCCTTTTAAATGGGAACAAATAAATACATTTACAATTTATAATACCAGAAAAAGAAACATAGGGTTTGCTAGACAAAGACACAAAAAACAACAGCAAAAAATGACGCACTCAAATTGTATGAGTGTACTCTATGGGTACTCAGAAACGGTCGCAGTCCCTGCTACGATGGGCTGCTCTCAGAAATAGAGAGAGACGAAAGTTACTTTTCGGCTGTCCCTATTTCGAAAAGTTTCGACTTTTTAGAATTTTTGTTTATGAATGGGTGAGTGTGGTGATCAGCATAGTCACCCATTCATTTTCGCAGACCCGCCAGATGACAGCTCCGGAGAGGTGAGTAACCTCTCCAGGGACTTTTAGTGTTGCAGGGGGTTGTGATTAGGCTCTTAGGAAGGGAGGGTTAGGGTCAAGCTGCAGGGTTGGGAAGGATAGAATCAGGCTGCAGGGATGGGAGGGTTAGGGTTAGAATTAGGGGAAGAGTTGGGGTAGTTTTAGCCCTACCGTATTCGTTGCTCTGGGGATTGATTGCTATGCCTCATTGAGGCATAAGCAATCAATATCCCAGCCAGTTCAAAACTGGTTGGGAGACAACAGCCCTATCGAAATAGGGCCGTTCTTAGTGGTTATCTACACCCCTCAGAAACCCCCTATGCATAGAGAATATTCTAAGGTCAATATTAAGTACTTCAACCCACTGGCTTATGATTCTATCACTAACACAACTTTATTTTAATAATATCAACTAAAAAAAACACTCCATTATTTTGTTGAAAAATCCACTCTTTAAAAAAAAAAAAAAATAAATATATATATATACGATGGTATACGGTGCTGCTGCTACTGCACAGACAGGACAATGGCTGAAACCAGAACGTAGAGCTGTGGATTCTAACTAATTGGCCCCGGGGATTGCATGACAGGTAAATGTGATGATATCAGATCCAACCCCTAACGAGAACATCAATTTACTGCTAATGAATGAAGTTGAATCAAGCTGCTAAACCAGGCATAAATATCAGAGTAAGACTGGATTTCCTGGTCAATGTCTTTCTAACGCAGCCTTTTAATGTAATATCAATCAGCGGAGCTCTACAGCTGCTGTGACTGAACAGCTACAGATACACAGAAGGGAACAGGGACGGCGTCTGCTTCCTCTGATCAATCACCAGCAATGTCTGATATAAGAGAATTACATTTACACAGTTTTTTCAATTTTTAGAATTTCCATTGAATTAACACTGTGCTACATCATATTCTGACGGTCCCTCGGGTCTCAGAGGTAAGAGATAGATGCCGGTATGGGGACGAGGCTTAATAAGCCCCGCCCCCTGCCAATCACTACTGCAATGTCTAGGGGCCGATTCAATTTACCATGATTTTTTTTTCCAATTAGCATCGCAGATTTTACTTACTGTAATAGACTGGATGCACTTCGTGCTTATTCCTGTCTTCGTAGTCTATTGAATCAGGCCCATGGTGTTCCTCGGGGTGGGAGGGGCTTGATGATGAAAATCACGCCATTGTGTCCCTAGTAACACTAAGGGCCAGATTTACTAAGCTGCGGGTTTGGAAAAGTGGAGATGTTCCCATAGCAACCCATCAGATTCTAGTTGACTTTCTCTAGTGTGTAATAGGAAAGTGAGAGCTAGAATCTGATGGGTTGCTATGGGCAACATCTCCACTTTTCCTAACTTGCAGCTTAGTAAACCTGGCCCTTAAGAATTGTTGTAATGAGAGGGAGGGGGCTCTCCGGGATACCGAGAAAACTGGCCGAAGTTTGGGAGGCTCCTGGATATTCCGGGAGAGTCGGTAACCTTGTGCTACCTAAAAGAAAACGTTCATAAGTAAAGAATAAAAGACCGGATCCAGAGCTCTGATCCGAATCACGAAAGAGGGCATTTTTTGCATTCGTACGCTGCCCATTTTCGGCCTGGATCTATGTCACTGAATTCACTGATACTGCCCAGGTTTTGCCGAAGTACAAGCCGATCCAGACACAATCCCGATGCCGCATCCCTGTTATATACAAGCGGAGTCTAACAAACGTCATTCTTCACATGCAGGGAGAATACTTTGCTTTTGAGTATTACACAAAGATTCTGGGCCTGATCCAGTGTGGCCGGCTGGCGTGATGTTCTACTGCGCATGCTCAGGTCCGAAGCCCCACTGAGACCCATTCAGGCCCTAACGCAACTCGAGCTGCGGCATACATACATACATACATACACATACATTGAGCTATACATACATACACTCATCCATGGAGCTATACATACATACACTCATACATGGAGCTATACATACACTCATACATGGAACTATACATACACCATACATACACTCATACATGGATCTATACATACATACACTCATACATGGAGCTATAAATAAATACATTCACTCATACATGGAGCTATACATACACTCATACATGGAACTATACATACACCATACATGCACTCATACATGGATCTATACATACATACACTCATACATGGAGCTATAAATAAATACATACACTCATACATGGAGCTATACATACACTCATACATGGAACTATACATGCATACATTGAGCTATACATACATACATACACTCATACATGGAGCTATACATACACTCATACATGGAGCTATACATACACTCATACATGGAGCTATACATACACTCATACATGGAGCTATACATACACTCATACATGCATCCATGGAGCTATACATACATACACTCATACATGGAGCTATACACACACTCATACATGGAGCTATACATACATACACTCATACATGGAGCTATACATACATACACTCATACATGGAGCTATACATACACTCATACATGAAGCCTCTGACAGTTTGCTTACAGTGCAGGGGGAGAGGCTGCCATGGGCCATTCTCTACTCCAGGCCCCATTGCAGTCACACCCCTTGTACCCCCTATAGTTCCCCCCCTGCAGGGAGGTAAAGTGCTGTTGTGGAGAGGGACCCAGGTGCTGGAAGGGTGTATGAGTAGTTTTTAGTATTCTAGTCATCAGCAGCATGGGCTAAACTCTGCTAGAATTAGAAAGAGCGCAGCAGGATCCGTGTATTTCCATTTCAATGCAATTAGACAAGTGTCTGCTGAGTATATTTGCCTAATCAGTTTATTGGAATATATTACGGTACCATGTGCTCCTCTTATTAAGAAGTGAGAAGGATGTAATGAAGAAAACAGTCGTTTGTTTCATACTTTCCCTCTGTCTGCATTTCTATAGATAAGAAGCCTTCAGCGCTGGAGAAAGCCGTAATTTCCTAGACGCTCCCCGATCTCTCCTGGAGTTTCCGGAAGTAAAGAACATTTCTAAAAATAACGACCCCCGGGCCCCCCTCCTCCAGCAGTACTGTATCTGCAGATTGAGGGCTTGATTTACATTTTCTGCACTGTGCATGGTCAGTAAACAGATGCATGCAGCAGTTAGTACACAATTTGGACCAAATGTCAGGGAAACTCCCTGAAGACTGGGTGATCTCCCTGACTCCCTGAAGAGCGGACAATCTCCCTGACTCCCTGAAAAGCAGACAATCTCCCTGATGCTGATTTAGTTCCAGAAATCATTGCAGTATGATGACAAAAAATTGTGTCCTATTTTCTTGCAATGAGACCTATGGAGGCGGCCATTTTCATGGAGGCCAATATGTAATCAAAGACCGGCAGACAATATGAACTCAATAATGGAGATAGAAATGAAAAATACACTTTACTATAAAGATAAAGAAGTCAGCGGATCCTATTCACAGTCTTCACAATAATACTGAAAGTATTTATTTACTGACAATTTATCAGTCAATAAATACTGATGCCGCCATTTTTATTGAGAAATAGTTTTCCTGACAGTGCTTAGACACACCCATGGGTGGAGCTATTCACAAGACACACCCCTTTGGTGGTACAGGACACACCCCATTGGTGCAACACATTGATGGTGATATGACAATCTCCCTGATATTCATTTGCAAATGTTGCCCACCATGATTTAGGCAAAACCTTACAATTAAAAGGTTGATTCAGGTGGCACAGGCTATTCTGACTTGGGGAAGGCTTGGCCAACCTGTGTCTCTCCAGATGTTATGAGACAACTAGTCCCAGCATACTTTAACTGCATAGGCATAGCTGATACCTGACAAAGCATGCTGGGATTTGTAATTCCAAAACACCTAAATAGCCATTGACCTGAATAGTGTATTGCATTCACCTGCTTTTAATTCAGGGTTGCCGACTCTCCCGGAATGTCTGGGAGACTCCCAAAATTCGGGCAGTTCTCCCGATATCCCAGGAGAGCCGTCAAATCTCCCGCAAAGGGCTTGAGTCTCGTGGTTTCTGCCCCCCTGCCTGACAACAACACTAGTATCCTAGTGTTGCTAGGGACAGGGAGGAAGTTGATGATGCCATTCATGTCATCAAGCCCCGCCCCATCACTAGTAAATCTAAAAAGGTAATTAATATTCAGGGGGCAGGACTTAATTACACAATTTAGCATGAATCACATCATTTAGCCCCGCCCCCTGCATGCATCTATGGCTTGTTTTAACCGCAAAAGAAAAGGAGACTATTTTATAAGGGTGTCTGGGGGTACAAGTTGCACCTTAGCCACCCTCCTGAACAGGATTGGTTCTTTAGTAATTGGTCATTTAGTTTATATTTAGTTTTAAAGACAGCTTGCAGAAAAGGAAAGAAATTGCTGGGAAGTAGAATAGGGATGAAACACTTGGCTTTAAATAATGTTTATTTTATCCCTGTTACAAAACACA
>WWET01000955.1:86812-105526 GCA_011038615.1 Limnodynastes dumerilii
CCCCTCCCACTTCTACCTAAACACTCCCTGAGGCGGCATTACACCCCCTCTTTCTATCTAAACTACTCCACGAGGTCTTTAAATACCAAACTAAGGAAATCTACATATCTAACTGGTATGTTGATTGCATAAATCACTTACTATAGATCATTTTGCCAATCTAAGCAAATGGCCCTACCAGTAAGCCTGGCACAGTTGATAAGCTTGGAGTAGGGCCCCAATTATGATTTTGCCCCGGGCCCCTCAACTGCTAAGGGGCGGTCTTACAGGCTCATCATTACCGTGACCAACAAGGTCACAGCGAGCGATACTTACAGGACACCCCCTGCTCCACCCTCCCCTACGCGGCAATGGTGTTGCCCAGCCGGCTGAAATAGTTACGAAATGTTACGGAAAATTGCTATTAGGAACAGGCAACTATTTTTACCCAATAGAGACAGGTTGCGGCAACAGCGGCGGGCTCAGGTTAGGGCTCAAGAAGGGGAAGGTTAGGGTTAGGCTGTGGGAACTGGAGGGTAAGGGGAGGGTTAAGGGTAAGATGCAGGCTCTTACCTGTTGGTCGATCAGTCTTCGCTGCTACAGGCGTCACATCACCACTGTAAATGCTGCACGATGGTCTGTCGCAAACCACGCCCCTAACATTTGTAGGGGGACTCTCCCCCCATTTGGGACGCCCGTGCTTTTAGGCACCAGCGACAATAGATTCCTTTCCAGAAACTATGAAGCCGAGGAGGAAGCGGCTTAGAATAAACTACAAGTGTTACATGAAATCATTAAATTGTACACAAGACACAAATATTGCACCAACGACATCTGTTCCTGCATTAAACATCCCGGAACAAGGAAACAGGAGATTTTCAGTCCTTTCAAACAACTTAAGGATTTGTGTGCCAAGATGCCATCTGGCAGAGACGGGTGCTCCAAATAATACATAGTAAACAGTAAACCCCCCCAACCCCCAGGACTCTGGGCCCGATGTAGAGTTATGCTTAAGATTTCCGAGCGCACGTAAATTGCCCGAACTACGGAGGTGTGGATGGATGCACAGAGAGAGGGAACCCGGTGGCAAAACTACTGTGGGTGCAAAGGGTGTAGAGGGGGACCGAAGGTGGCTGCTCACCCGGCACCACAGAAGATAATGGCAGCTTAAATAGCGCTTAAATTTGGCCAGTTCTCCCAGGATCCCGGAAAACCCGGCAAATCTCCCTCGGAGGACTTGAGGCTCGTGGTTTCATAAAGACCACAGCCTCAAGTCCTGCCCCCCTGCCTGGCAATAAGTATCCTAGTGTTACTAGGGGCAGGGAAGCACTTGATGATGCACTTTGCATAAAGCGCGTCATTAAGCCCCGCCCCCTGCATGCATCTATGGCTTCCCTCTGGAGCTATTAAAAGTCTGCAACCTGTTTAAGCTGCCCTCCGCTGCCTGCTCATGTGCAGAGTGTACGACTGTACTGCGCATGCTTAGCATCACAATGCACAGTATGGGTGGGAATTCGCAGGGCGACGGATGAACAGTTCAGATCCATCGCTATTTGAAATGAAATTAAGTTGCAGCTGTTGGAAATTCGCAGAGAATGCTCGGGCAGAATGCGGATAGAGTGGGATCCGCTACTGGATTGTTACCTGCGCTGCGTCCATTTCCAGTCCATAGCTCTTAAGTCGGGATGGGTGGGGAAGCACTCTGATTGGTCAGTACGCATTTATACGCAGCTCAGGTCATACGCAGTATGAAAAAGCAGCGACAATCTAACTGACTGACTGAGCGGTGGACCTTGCAGACATAAGGACAGCTCGGAGCTTGTCAGAGAATGACACAGGAGAATCCCACACAGCACAGACACAGCAACACGCCAAATCTCCCAGAGGACTCGGCCTAATCAGGAAGGAAGCATCTCCATGTTCCCGCTCCTCCTGATTAATCAGAGACCTCAGGGACCTCCTGCCTCTCCCACGTCAGTGTTTATGCAACAGAGAAGCATCAGAGCTTCACACTGACAAACTGTAGAACCTTCTGATTATTTTGCAGTTAAGGACGTGGCGCAGGAGAATTTTCATGTCTTTCTCAGTGAAACAAAACCTTACACACATCCGAGGGATCCATAACTTTCTCAGCCTCCTTGCCAACCCTCTCAGAACGTCCTAAAGACTCAAACTTCACGCAATGCTCTCAATGGGCCTGATCCTGAACAACGATGTAGCGCTGAGCGTGCTAACGCTCAGCGTTACATCGCTGACTCCCCCTGGCACCCAGATAATCGCATACTCACCCATCCATTAAAAAAATTCTGCGATAAATCACATTCAAAATGGGGACAGCTAAAAAGCAACTTTCGGCTGTCCCTACTTTGACTGACAGTATTCGGAAGCACCATGAAGGGGGACTCAGGGTTAGGCTGCTGGTGGGGGGGGGACTTAGGGTTAGGCTGCAGGGAGGGGGGGCGATTTAGGGTTAGGGTTAGGGAGTGGCAGTTTGAAACTGGCTGGGAGAAAACAGCCCTATCGGAATTGGGCCGTTCTTACCGGGGACCCACACCCCCTAACCTACCATGTCCTGCAGCCTAACCTTAATCTTATCCCACAGCAGCCTATCACTATTGGGAGCCATTTTCTATTTTCCAAGGTTTTGCACAATTATACAGCCGCCATACGGCTAGTGTCTTTATCATTGTCGGAATAGAGCCAGCTGAACTACCCGCCGCATCCCCAGAGTAAGTACCAGGGAGAGTAAAATTGGCTATTCTGAACGGAGACAATGTACAATGTAAAATTTTGGACACTTTACCCGTGCCGGCATAGGGCCAGATCCATGTTTTCCTCGTTGGCCTTAGCTGTCTGTATTTCTAGCCACTGAATCAGCTCTAGAGGGGGACACTTGCTTGGCCCCGCCCTTACTGTACATTGACTATGTTGCTCCACCCCTTCCCTCTCACAACACGCCCCTCAGAACGCAAGCCGAGCTGAGCTCAAATCTGATTCGCCCGTGACTGAACGCCAGGACTGGATTGAGGACCATTTGGTCTTGGGGCTGGAGATGATCACACTATACAGTATGCTTTGGAGGAGGATGTCAGTCCCTGACATTTATCATTAAGCAATGCAGTGGGAGGCCTGGAGATCTGCAGTGTATAGTGGGGGCCTATTTTCAGATGGAGGCCTGGGACTATTGGTCCCATTAGCCCCATTGTTAATCTGGCCCTGCTGCGCGCTCTTCACGTACGTTCACCTTGAATCAGGCCCTGGATGACAATTTATAGCACACAGTACAGCAGGTCACATCCCAAAGCAGTCTGGGTAAATGCGCACTTACTAAAAATGATAGTTTTACTCCGAGGGCTTTCAAGTCAGTGAAATGATTGTCATTTCAGGGATGAATGACTTCTGTAGAACCCAGCTGGCAATTACTTTGTTGCATATATTTATAGGCTGACACAAAATAAGTCTGAAATTCTAGCTTCTGCTCTCACAGGCAGTATAAATAGCTGATAGGACATTTGATCAGCAATTTGGAACGGTAGAAAGTGGAATTTAAAGAGAAATAAAAAATGGTTTTGGAGAATATAATTCTGAGTTTTAGCATTTATTTATTGAAGGTCTGAGGCCCAACAGATGTTGTGAAACTACGACTCCCAGCATGCTTTGTCAGGTATCAGCTAGGCCTATGCCGTTAAAGCATGCTAGGAGTCGTAGTTTCACAACACCTGCTGGCTGATTTAATGGAGGCCAGCGTGTAGTCAAAGAATGGCAGTTATCTCAGTAATGGAGACAGAAGTAAAATATCACAGGCTTCGAAAGTAGCACTGAAAGTGTTTATTCACTGACAATGTAACACAATAAACACTGATGCCGCCATTATTATTGAGAAATAGTTCTGCCAGGGCTAAACACACCCATGGGTGGAGCTATTCACAGGAAGCGCCCCTTTGGCTTTGTGCCTTGATGGCGCTATCCTAATTTCCCTGATATTCATTACCAGAAGTTGGCAGAAGTGCTGCTTATTAACAAGAGACCAAAGTTTATTTTACATTACTGTCTCCATGATGGAAGTCTTAGATAACGGCCAGTCTTTGGCTACATGGGCGGAGCAACTTCTGGAACTGAGCAGCATGCGAGAGACTGCAAAACAGGGAGACAGGGAGATCAGCAAAATATTCATGGAGGACAGTATTCACATCTAAGAAGCTCCTGCTTCTTTGGTGCGGAGATTTAAGAATTAACTTAATACACATGCGTGGTAGTTCATTTATGCAATCTAGTTACCAGACTGCACGTAGTTTCGTAAGAATAAAGAGGCGAGTTACGGCAGCCTCTGGGAGGTTTAAGCAGGGTTGCCGACTATGAAACCACAGACCTCAAGTCTCTTGCGGGAGATTTGCAGGCTCTTCCGGGATACCGGGAGAACTGCCTGAATTTCGGGAGTCTCCCAGACATTCTGGAAGAGTCGGCAAAGGAGGTGGGGACGGCGAGGGAGGGAGAAGCCCGTGCGCATTTTCCTTCTTAACAGGAAGTTAGGGAAGTCTCTGGGGGAGGTGGCGTGGGAAGGAGCTTTAAGTTCCGTAACCCTGGGAATCTCCCTGACAGTCATGAAGAGTTGGCAAGAATGGGCTGGATCCAGACTTAAGTAAGTGCTTGAAATTAGTTACTCCCCCTAAAATCAATATGGTTTATCCCAGGAGTAACTAATTTCAAGCACTTACTTGTCTGGATCCAGCCCAATGCCTTTAAATATTAAACCTCTGTTGTAAAAGGCAGGAAGCAGGCAATGAAAGATCCCTTGTATCGCCATCTAGTGGGCCCTGTATGGAATGCACAATGCAAATGTTTGATGGCCCAATGTGAAGGCACCTTGGTTATGTGTCACTGAACAGGAGGGAAGAAATAGATACCAGCATGGGAGCTGGGCTTGATGATTATGCAGATTGCAAGGCTCACTTCCCTGCCCCCTAACCATCAACAGGGTAGCCAACTCTCGTGGAATATCCGCAAGACTCCTGATATTTGGGCAGTTCTCCCAGTATCCCGGGAGAGCCGACAAAGCTCCTGCAAACCTCACCAGCATTCAATAACTATTGCAATCCCTAGCGGTACTAGGGATGGGCGGGGCTTGATGATGTTATCAAGCCCTGCCCATCCCAATGACGAGTGATTGACAGGAGGCAGGGCCTAATAACACTATTTGCATAAATCTGCCCCCTTTCAGAAATCTATGGCTTCCCTCCAGGTTCTAATAAGTCGGCACCCTGCAATTACATTTTGCATTGTATTACTAGGAATGTGGGCGGGGCTTAATGGCGCAAATTACATCATCATGTCCTGTCAAGTCCCTAGTAACACTAGATAAAGTAGTGTTGCTAGGCAGGGGGGGTTAGATCTGAGGCCGTGGTTTGCAGGAAATCACGGTGGGAGATTTGCCGGATCTCCAGGGATTCCAGAACGGCCCGAATTTCAGGAGTCTCCCGGATATCATTTTTCTACCCGTACACACAATAAAGATGACTGTATTATAACATGATTAATGAACTGGTAATTATTCACAAGGCACCAAAAAAGTAAGTAAAATCTGCATGTTATAGTGATCATTGTATCAGAGGCTCAATATCCTTTGTGTATTAACCCCTGCAGTAGCTGCTCTATAAAGGTGGACGTCTCACTTAGCATTGGGTGATGCACCTGCAGTGGATACAGAGAGCGCTGTCTTCCTGATTTCACATCTTGCTGTGATCTTCTTTGGCTTGAAACGCAACGCTAGCTTCAGGTTCACGCTTGGCTGGCGTTTTGTCATTCATTAGGTGTCCCCAGTGACCTTGCTTTCTCCAATACCTCTAATGCGCTGGAAAGTGACAGCACGGCCAAAAAGCTGGCGACGTTTTACACGTCTGTCCCTGTCTGGTTGTGTCATGCACTGAAGTCCAGTTATATAATTCTGTGTCACGGAAACTGGTCCACCGCCTGTCACAGGTGGCCCGATACAGAGGCGCACACAAATCATGCCGTAGATACCGTGGGGAGAGTACAATTGGCCCACAGCAGCTAAGCGCGTTGCAAATTCGTGGCAGATAAGTGGCCAAATATGTCACACAAGTGCAGGGTTGTACAGTGTAATGCTGAAGAAGAAGTTGAGGAAGAAGTCAGATCTCCTATTCACAGTCTTCACAATAATACTGAAATGATTTATTCACTGACAGTTTAATAATCAATAAATACTGATGTCGCCATTTTTATTGAGGAATAGTTTTCCTGGCAGTGCTAGACACGCCCACAGGTGGAGCTATACACAGGACACAGCCCTTTGGCGGCACAGGACACACCCCTTTGGCAGCACAGGACACACCCCTTTGGTGCAGTACCTTGATAGTGCAATCACAATCTCCCTGTTATTCATTTGCAAAAGTTGCCATCCGTGATTTAATGTTTATCAGAAATCCTTATTTTCCAATATGTTGCTATTTTAAATATATTTACCATAAAGAGATGGCAAAAATGGCCACAGGGGTGTCTTGATTTGATTTCTCCCAACTGTACAACCTTGTATTAATCAGTATATATAGAAGTTGCCACCCAGTTCATTATATGCCCCAAGTGTAATGCCCCAGGTAATCACATGATCGGACTGCTGAAAAGATGTGGCACTGGATATCCCCAATTACCCCCACAAAAAAGAACTGTGTATATATATATATATAGAGAGAGAGAGAGAGAGAGAGAGAGAGAGAAAGAGAGAAATAGAGAGAGAGAAATAGAGGAAGAGAAATAGAGGAGGAGAAATAGAGAGAGAGAAATAGAGAGAGAGAAATAGAGGAGGAGAAAGAGAGAGAGAGAAATAGAGAGAGAGAGAGAGAAATATATACAGAGAGATAGAGAGAAATAGAGAGAGAGAGAAATAGAGAGAGAGAGAGATTATTTGCATGTAATATACATAAACCAGCACTCCTCTTCAAGTAACATGATCAATTTAATTTAATTATCCAAATATTTCTCAGGAATTTATTCCACCATCATATCATAAAGTGAAGTGGTGCAATAAAATAAGGTGCATAAAGAATCAGGTGCAAAGTGTTAATGGCTCTGATGTATGTGGGGTTTTAACCAGCTAACACATTGTGTATCATCTCCACAGCAACACAGAACGTCAACAGTCAGCAGAGTCCATAGAGGTATCCATAGGTCCTTATGTCACAATAATTAAGTGCAAAATATCACATTCAGATTCTGATACCATCCATCACCAGGGTGTGGAGCAAGTTCAATACAAAGGCACCATTCTAGAGGAAAGTATGTATGTATGTATGTATATACATATATAGACACACACGCAGGCACACACACACATTTTGTATACACATTAGTTGGTTGTTACAACAGCTGGTAGTTTCTGGGCGTTTGAAGGTGACCTGTGGTTTACAGCTGCCTGGCATTCTGGTGTGCCCATTAAATGATCCTCTTAGTATATATCCCCAGCATCTGCCTCTGTGGTCTTATACCAAGAGACAGGATTCTATTCCGTGAGTACGAGCGCATCTGATAGAGAGATCACTGAAATGTATTCCAAATTCTCTGCTGCAGAGTCCTGTTATTGGTGCAGACTCGTTTCACAGAATCACAGCAGCCGTTATGTCGTGTCTGCCTGAGTCACGGCCAGAAACTGGAATGGAAGCAGCGAGCGCCCAAAACTATTCCTAACATCTAAATAAAGCTTTGCTTCACCTATAATTGTTACTGCAGAGGCTCTGAAACTTTTGATTTGCTTTTGGAAACTATGGAATCAGGCCAAGCACCACTTTGCATAGTGTGCAAATACAGAGCCATATATATATATTTTATATTATTATTATTTATTATTTTATTATTAATTTTTTTATTTATTTTTTACATATTTTTGCAAGGATTTAGAGGTGGAATTTGTAAAGATGCCATTCAGCCCCCAATATATTTAATCAAATCACACCCGTAGTCCTGATTCACAGCAGGCACCGGGATATCCTTCTCTGTGCATCGAACCCGCTGCAGTTACGCCTCTCCAGCAGAAAATATTGGGGGTAGGATACTGCCGCTACCTGCTGCTGGAGAGACAAGGGGCTAGATCCAGAACTAAGTACGCTAGCATATTTACGTAAAAACGCAATTTTGTATGTACTGTGCATGCGCGCCGGCAGATGTTACGCCACATAACTCTGCACGTACGTACCAGTCTAGTATCAACAGCCTAACTACGAACGAAGGGGCATGACAGCCATACGACACCCGAAATTACGGTTCGGAGGCGGAACTGTGTATATAGCATGCCGCGGCCACGGCCACTACACTATACTAGTTGCGTGTAGCGGTGCTGTAGATGCTGCCGGGGAGTAGCAGAGGTGGGAATCGGCCGGATCCACTATCTGTTAGTGCAGGTTAATTCTAGCTAACCTCCACTGTAATTACTCCCTGGCAGCATCTACAGCGTCGAGACACGCTAATAATATAGGGGTCTATTTACAGACAGTTCACTGTGAACGAAGCTGCATCAGGTCCGCTTATCATCGCAGCGAGACTGGCAGCTTCGTATGCAGTATTTACAAATACTAACCCCTCCTGCGAGGTCCCGCGATGATCTGTCGGGTCATCGCAGGACTTCTCATTCACGCGATGCACATGCGCAGTAACTCTCATTCGGGACTTTGACATTTTCAAGTCCCGACATGAGAAACACTGCACATTGTATTCATGCCAGGACTTGGACACCTACAGTCCAACGGGTCACCCGGACAGGTGAGTTTTATATATTTAATTATTTTTTCTATTTTTTATTTTTATTTTTTACTAGATTAATATTCTTATGTATTCCGGTGGTCTCCCTATACGTACACCCACTTTTCCTCCCCCTAATAACAGCTATTAGGGGAGGAAAAGAGGGGTATATGGGGACATCGCTGGAATACTTACCTCTAACGCCAGTCTGATCTGGCGTTAGTCTTACGCTGGGAGCGGAGTGTAAAACTCTGCTCCGGCATTTGGTAAATAAGCTCCACTTAATTTTTATGCGATAGTGACAGTTTTCACTTCAAAACTAGCACTATCGCATTTAAATGATCTTTGTAAATAGACCCCCATAGTGTAGCAGACGGACGCCTCTGTGAATGAAGCTGGCGATGGGGAGGACCCCCAGGGTGTGGGGCCTGGGGCGCGTGTCCCGGTTAAAACCCCCTAGGGGCAGTACTGACTTTAAACTCAGTATTTCATGCATGTGCTCTTCAAGTTGTGTGATCGCAGAGTGTGCGCTCTAATACTCAGGAGGACTGCGAGTAATAAAGATGGCAGCTATTGCGTCCTTCTGCACCGCAGTTTACACGTCGTCCCTGAATGTGCTGAATCGTCAGCTCTGCAGAATCTGGCCGCTTTCATCATTATTTCGTGGTCTTATTGGCTACATCGTGATATTCAGCATTCCCTCTGCAGAGAGCCGGGACTCCTTCTCCTGCTGGAAACATTGGCTCATAGGCCGAAACTGCTCGTATTAAGTAATAAAAATACAGGCCGCGAGCACAGTAAGTTATCAATTTGTTATATCGTTTTACTCTTCAGGTAGCAAATATCAACGTGAAACCGTCCCAAGTCACAGAAGAGAGATGAACTGGCGAGTACAGGCATACAGATGGAAAGAAATGCTGTACAATACAAGGCTATCATTTAAAACATATAATAATCCACAGGTTACTGCAGAGGTCAGGTAAGTCACAAAGTACAGAAACAGCCTCAGGCTGCTATGAGTCAACTACAATGATTTACACAGTCACATAGCCAGAGGTATAACTAGGGTGAGTGTTATAGGGAACGCGCCCTGGACGCCGATAAACACTCAGGTCCAAGGGGGCGCCATCATTAAATTTTTGCTACAGTATAATAAGGGGAAAGGCGCATTTTTTTATTTGCCCTGGGCTCCATCAACCCTAGTTACGCCACTGCACATAGCACATGGTATAGTGAACAGAGAGGTTTTAGAAAATCTTTCTGAGCTCTATCTGCATTGGGAAGTCCCCTCCCTTCTTTCACCCACCCTGCTATCCCATGACATGTTGGGAACCCCCAGAGACGTCTTGAAAAGGAGACAATGGACTCCATTTACTAAACGGTGAAGCCTTCGTTTTCAGTAGATAAAGTCACCTGAAAATGGTCTTTATCTCCTTAAAACAAAAGCTTTACCATTTACAAAGCCATGATCACCATGGAAACCACGGCAATCGATAGCTGCAGTACCCCCAATCGTCGGGCCGCGTGCCGGCTGATTGTTGTATTTACTAAGTATCGCCGTGCATTTACTAAGTATCACTCTATATAACGGCATCTTCAGATGGCGTTAGTGTAAGTGGACGGTATTCACAGATACGACGGACAGATCCACACCTAACTGCCCCCCCCCATTTTTAGGTACCTAATCACACTTACAAGTGGTATAGGGTTACCTTATCTATCCGTGCGTAGTTTCCTTCTTAAGAAGGAAACTACGCACGGACATTGCCTATCATCGCCTTCCCCCGCCTTCCCCGACTAATCTAAATCCTTCCCTTCTCCCACTTCTACCTAAACATTCCGCGAGGCGGCATTACGCCATCTCTTTCTACTGAAACTACTCAGTGCAGTCTTTAGAGATCAACACGTCACGTCAGCTGACATACACTCACCTCTGGAATAGGTCCACGATGTTCAGCCCACTTGGGAATGCAAACGGACTCCGGGGTTTGTCAGAAATCTGGATCCGGCCATTATCATTACTGATAATTACTGGTAATTCCTAAGGCAGCCAGACATCAATTATATCAGGAGAATAAAGACAGCGACGCCGCAGAGAAACAACGATTTATGGCTTCCCTGCGTCCCATTAACGTCCTGTAATACTGGACATACAAAGAAACCTTTAAAGGCCACCAGCAGCAGCCTACGAAACATTCATGGATTACTGAGGATCTATCCATCGTCACGAAACCACGCTGCACTGCAAGAAAATATTAAATGTAATGCAGGGTTGCCGACTCTCCCGGAATGTCCGGGAGACTCCTGAAATTCGGGCAGTTCTCCCGGTATCCCAGAGATCCTGCAAATCTCCAACAAGGGACTTGAGGCCCCATAGAAACTACAGCCATAAGTCCTGCACCCCTACCTAGCAACTCTAGTATTCTAGTGTTGCTAGGGACAGCAAGAGACTTGATGACGTGATTTGCATAAATTGCGTCATTAAGCCCTGCCCCCTGCATGTATCTGGGGCTTCCCTCCGGGATCTCTATTAAAAGTCGGCAACCCTAATGTACTGAGAAAATTTAAGTTCCGGCGGTATTCTAGCTCAACTCTAAACTGCATTTTGAAAATAAACCTCTCTGTATTTGTGGGCTACATACTAAAGCAGCCTTTTATATCAGTGTATATATAAAAAATGGCATTCATCCCCCCACTTCATGTTGCAAAATGGTTTGCCCAATGTTATATGAACTATGGATTTTGGGATGGTCCTCTAAGGGTCCCCACAGATAGGTGATTCTCCTGCATCTTCCATCTGTTTCTAAAAATGAGAAGTCAACAAAAAAAAAAATATGCATCGTTGGCCATTTTAACCTTCTGTGCTTCAGAAAGAATTGTAAAAAAAATGTAAAACGAATGGATGGAAAAGATGCCTCAAACTACAGGATTATTATCATTTATTTATATGGCGCCAAATATTGTCCGCAGCATTTCACAGAAATTTGTATTTCATCAGATCACTTTGCGGCAATGAAGTCAGTCAGTGGGTGGCAGTTCCCTGCGAGACTGCACTGTCCATGAGAATGCTGTCTCTACGAAAAGTCCAAAGGTAAAACGTAAGTTATCCTTATCTTAACCCTAACCATCCCCTTCCCGCTTCCGAGCCTTAATCTTTTCCTAACCCACATACACTTCCCACATTTATGCAATATTGTGCCTTCGGTGATCATGATTTTTTAGGAGTTCATAAAACCAAATCAATACATAATAGACCTGTTTTATCATAATATAATATGATTGTGGAAGCATAAACATTGCGATATCGATCCAAATAGTAGTGAATGGAATGAGCGGCCCAATAATTGGATAGGGGTGCATCCAGCGGGTGTGGGTCCCTGCAAAAAAACAGCTGGGATATTAATTGCTTATGCCTCGATGAACACAGTGCTCCGATAGGTGAGGCTACAAACTAACCCCAACCCTTTCCCTAATTCTGACCCTTCCCCTAACCCTCCCTTCCCCACAGCCTGACCTTAACCCTCCCTTCTCCAAAGCCTGACCCTAATACTCCCTTCCCCGCAGCCTAACCCTAACCCTCCCTTCCCCACAACCTGACCCTAACCCTCCCTTCCCCGAAGTCTGACCCTAACCCTTTCTTCTCCCTAGCCTGATCCTAACCCACCCTTCTGTATAGCCTAACCCTAAGACCCCTCTACCCGAAGCCTGACCCTAACCCTCCTCTTCTATGGCACTAACCCTTCCTTCCTAAGAGCCTAACCCTACCCCACCAACACTAAAAGTGCCCGGAGAGGTTACTCACCTCTCCGGAGCTGTCTGTGGCGGGTCCGGTGAAAATGAATGAGTGAGTATGCCGATCGGCAATCTCCCCCATTCATCATAATTTTTTTTTAAATGGCTGCCTTTCAAAATAGAGACAGCCGAAAAAGAACTTTAGCCTGTCTCTAGTTCTAAAGCCAGTCCACGGAGCGGGGACTGCAACCAGAACCCAGCATAGCATAGGTTCAGGTGGATGATGACAGTCGCAAATGTTATGAGACCACAAAAAAAATCATTTAACCGTGTAATCGCTTTACTAAAGATACAGAAATGTGGCTTATTTTTGTTCTATGACGGCCCAGGTATATCAGGGGACACGTTGCTTTTTAAACACTATTTATTCATTTTAAATCATTTTCTTTAATAGCTATTTTATCTACGACTATATTTCATATAGACAATACTGGCATGAAGCGTAATCATCATTATACACAACAGGGGAATAATCGTGATCTGGCGTCTAAGTGACTGGGAAGGGGAATGTGACTCTATTGTGCTGGACTGTTATGTGACATTAAGCATCTTGTTTACGGACCCAGAGCCCTACTTAGGTTGACATCTGAATTGCACTTAAAGGACCCATTATTTGCAGGATCCATTCTGTTATTATTTCAGTCGGGATCAGGCCCATATCGTTTAATGTTTTGATTATAATGAATTTATACAGAAATAGTATAATAGTAATAAGCTTCTATACAGAAATCGATCTGATGAGACAACGATCCCGTGTACTGTATACACAGAAATTCATCACATTACTGGAGGCGTTTCTAAGACGTGGACACTCCATAAATCATTAGCCCATTTATCTAACCTGTCGTGTAGAAAAACTCATCCAAACACAGGATTCTTGCTGCAAAGCAGAGACCACACTGTAAAGATCAATGCCATCAGCTCGGAGAGGAACGGGCTTATCCGGTCCCCTCCCAAGCCCCACCCCCATTTTTAAGTGCATAATAGCCATAGTCAACATTAAGTCACCGGGCCTGATCCAGACCTACGCACATGATACGCCCTTGTGTGTAGCGTATTTATGGCAGCGTACCTACGATTCACTCCCCTCGGTCGTCTGTATTTATGCCGACTTACGTCGAACAAACCCTACCCTAATTTTTCTGAGCGTAACCGCGGGCATCCGTAGGCTCCATGCGTATTTCCGACGCTTGGCACGCCCATACTGTATGATTTACATGCCTCACCCCGCCCCCTGTGGCTGGCACACCCCTATATGTATGGTTACGAAGCGGATACGTTCAAGACCCATACGCTCTGAATTTCATTGCGTAACATCTTCCGTGCGCTTTTACGCTTACGAAAAGTGTAAGAACACAGGCGGGCGGAGGTCTGGATCAGGCCCACCCAATCCCCAGCCCTCCCTCCCAGCCTAATGTCCATCCCTCCCCCAACCCACTTTACCTAATTATCCCCGGAGGCTGTCGTGGCTTGACCCCTCTCACCTAACTAACTACGTGCGGTCTTTAAAGACTACGAGTCTGATTCAGAGATCCGTCGGCGATCGGGCCGCAAATATATACGCATCTAAGTGGCAGGTCGGAGCAGGTTACACCCACCAGAATGAAAAGTCACCTTTCCGACCCTAACTTCAACGTACATGGCGTTGCACTATTACTACGCATGCGCAGTTGATGCAAAATCGGTCCGACCCTATATACGCACGGAACTATCGTTAGTTCCGGATCTCTGAATCAGGCCCTACATGCCTAAGGGCTACGTAGATTGTGTAGTCAGCCTCACTACACATGCCCAGTTTAAAAAATCGTCCACTTACGCACGTGTGCATCAGGGCCATAGACTGATGTATGTACAGTGACACCCAACTTTGTAATGTAACTCTAAACCTGGTGTTTGTTTTGCTGGATCATTCGGACGCCTTAAGACAACAAGGAGCATATTAAATTCATTCGGTGCTGCGCAGTGCTACTAAGACGCAGCCTAAAACATACATCCCACAGAAATGGCGGACGTTTCATTCAGTCGCCGACTATAGGTAAATATAACGCCGATTCTCACCTTCCCAACTGTATCTCTTTAGCAATATCCCTATGCACATTATGCGCGGGGTTTGCCGGTACAAGGGTCTTCATTTCCAAACACCATCGTACTACAGCTGAGTCCGGACCACTGCCAATTGCCAGCAGTCTGCATTTAAGAAAGCGTCGGAGATGTGAATCCTGTAATTATGAAGAGTCCTCCGCAGTAAGTGTTTAAGCTAACCCTACTCTTCACCCTTTCCTCACCCAACCCTTTCTTTTCCGCAGCCTAAGCCTAACCTTCCTTTCTTCCGCCCTAACCCTAAATGCCTCGCAGCCTAACCCTAACCTTTCATGCCCCCCCAGCCTAATCCTCCATGCATCGTAGCTTAACACTAACCACCCATGCCCCCCAGCCTAACCCTAATCCTCCATGCCTCGAGACTAACTCTAACCCTCTATGCCCTGCAGCCTAACCCTCCAAGTCCCACAGCCTAGCCCTAAACCTTCATGACCTCCAGCCTAACCCTAATCCTTCGTTTCCCTCAGCCTAACCCTCACTCTCCATACCCCACAGCCTTACCCTAACCCTTCATGCCCCCCAGCCTAACCATAAACCTCTGTTTACTGCAGCCTAACCCTGACCCTTCATTTCGTGTTACTGGCTAAATTTGGCTTCACACTTTAAAGACCACTGGGTCTTACTTTATGGTAATATTAAATTTTATTTATTTGTGTTTATAAGACGCAAAACTAAGTAAGTTATAAAGGACTAATGGAACGTGTATTACAGGGAATATGAGGAACAGGAGCAGAGACAGCGGCTTATTACAATGCACGGGAGGAAAAGTCATTATTATTTCATTTCTTGCACTCAGGAAAATGTTCAAATTTTCGCTAAATCGCAGTAATCAATCAACTAGTGAACAAAGCGAAGTGTAAATCGGTAACTCCTTTCTTTGTGACATCACTTCGTTTTTGCGCAATTGCACCCAGTGTGATGGCACCTTTTATACTGGGCCGATGAGGTGGTGAGTGTACGCCAGTGGATGTGCCATTGCTCTGTGTGACTGTCTACTGGGCAGAGCTGAAGAGCGCGCTGACGCGGACAAATTAGATCAGAGCGCAAATCGAGCTGCGGCGGCTTGTGTTCTGAGGGAATGGAAGGAAGGGGTGGAGGGACGTGGCCAATGTACAGTAAGGGCGGGGCCCATGCAAGTGCCCCCGATCCAGAGCCGAATGCAGACTTAAAGAAGGAGGACCGGATCCAGACCCCTGCACGTGTAGGGGTCAAGCAGTATGCACAAGAAAGGGAGTAAACGCCCCCTATCAATTCCCGTCACTCCCCTCTCTCATGCGAGCTTTATGGCAGTTACACCTTCCGCTGATTCATGCGTATCCCCGAAATCCAGCCCCTACTGTTCTATTAACATCTTCCCCCCGCCCATCTTTCGAAGTGTTGGCTCCTCCCCCCTGTAGCTTCTGAGCCAATAATTGGAAGCTACAGGGAGAGAGACCGCCCCTGAGCTCCCTGCATCGCAGATCCATCACCGCTGCTGCTCATACTTAGGAGCCACAGATGACTCTCAAGTCATCTGCGGCTCCTATATCCTATGAGCGGCTGCTGGCTCAGTGGTGGTCCTGGACTGCCGGATACAATGGAGAAGTGACCCATTCAGGGCTGGTGTCTGGAGGCCAATGACTCCATTGCCTCCACTGGTTTCCACTATTACAAGTGCATTTATCTGGCCCACTGTCTGATTCCGGGTACTGCTGTGCTGAGTACTGAGGAGGCGGACAGATAATTGTGTATTTCAGGACTATTGATGAGATAGTAGCAGTGGTAAAGGCATTTAGGGCTGTTGAGAGGTGCTGAAACACAACCTCATTCATACAATAATTGGGCACACTGGGTCTGACACATACATTTTCGTACTACAGGTTAACACTTTACATTTAATCTCTCCTCTTAATCTAGACTAACCCAGGTACCAATCTGCTCTAATGCTTGCTCTCAACAGATGCATTTATTAGTGCATACTTCTCAACAATATGAGGTGCTGTATAAAGATATAATTTTGCCACACAGTAATGTCCCAAGGTCACATGATTATACTACACAGTAATGTCACCAGGTCACATTATTATACCAAAAACAATGTCCCCAGGTCACATGATTATACCACAAAAGCAATGTCCCCAGATCATATGATTATATCACACAGTAATGTCACCAGGTCACATTATTATACCAAAAACAATGTCCCCAGGTCACAGGATTATACCACAAAGCAATGTCCCCAGATCATATGATTATATCACAGAGTAATGTTACCAGGTCACATGATTATACCACAAAGCAATGTCCCCAGGTCACATGATTATACCACAAAAGCAATGTCCCCAGGTAACATGGTTAAGCTACACAGTAATGTCCCCAGGTAACATGATTAGGCAACACAATATTGTCCTCAAGTCACATTCTTAAGCCACAGAGTAATGTTCCCAGTTCAAATGATTAAGCCACACAGCAATGTCCCCAGGTCACATGCTTAAGCCACACAGTAAAATCCCCATATAACATGATTAGGCAACGCAATATTGTCCCCAAGTCACATGACAGTAATGTCCTCAGTCACATAACTATACTCACAGTAATGCAGTTAGTATGAATTTGCCATAGGTAATGCCCTGGTTCATATCACATTCCCTAGATGAGCTAGAAAGCTTCCCTTCACTCCCTGTTCTAACATCCCTGACCAACATAACAAGGAGCAGCCAAAAATAACAGGAAACACAAATAATGAACACAGATTCAATGTCCCCTCAATGTTATCATTCATTTAAGACATAATTAATTAAAACTAAACATTATAATAGTATACAAATAAACAAGGAGTGTTCTTATATATCACATAGGTCATACTAATATGGGATGTTTATATTGCAGTTAATCATTGTGTAGTGCCTTCAAATATACATTTTAAACAGTTAATGTGCACCTAAAATCACTTGGGTGAACTTGTGAATTTAGTGAAGCGTTTTAGGCAGCCGTGAGCCTAAAATAAAGGTTTGATTATTACAAATCAGCATCAGTCCATAGCATGACAGACAATGGATGATGCTTTAAGTGACCATACACCAGACACAGCTTAGAAACACTACAATTCTTGTGTAGCCCCCTCAGTGCAAGAGCGAAGCAGACACCTCACTTACCCACTGACACTGGCCCAAAGCACACAGAGAGTTGGACCCAGAGGAGAAGAGCCAACAGGGTCTGCTGCTGCTGCTGCTGCTGAAATGGATCTGATCTCCTTCCTCCTCTCATTCCATAACACATCTTTCACCGAGCTGAGGCATGCGAGCGAGAGGACAGACCTGCAGGACACAAGAGCTCTGAGGTGCATGCAATACCCTCCCCAGCAATACTCTATCACACAGTCAGTATGTGACTTATACTCTGCATTATACCTGCAATGCTATGACCAGGAGCTGTACATCTAGTGCAGAAACTCACTTGTCAATGGCTCTCCAGCAGTCTGCTGTGCTGAATAAATAAAGAGAGGTGCATCATCTCATGGTGTTACAATGTAATGGACCCCTCTCTGCTGCTTCCCATTCACTGATTCGTTGACAGCCCTGGAATATGGGTCTGTGTTCCTCCTCCTCCTCCTCCTCCTCCTCGCTGATCAGACATGCATGGCTCTGCCTCCTCCTCTGCACGGATACTGCACCCTGATAAGGTCAAGGAGAAGATAGGAGTGAGCCAGGAGCCTCCCCCTTGCTAGGACTTTAACACCTCCAGCCCTGAAGCCTGCTGCAAAGGCATGCACTTCTCACCAGCATCACACGGGTTAACAGCCCTCCCCCTTTACCCATTATAGGGTGCTCTTTACCTGCTGCACGATCACCGGAGAACTTAGAACCCCCCACTCCTACAAGAGAGCTACACCTGACAAGCGCGCCCCCGGGCTCTTCCCTCAGCGCGGTGGCGTGCAGGAATGGAGCTCTCCAGGGTCCTGAAGCCAGCAGTAATGCAATGTAGTCTGCATGTATTGAGCCTGTAATTCAGTGACTCCCCTGCAAATTACAGGACAGAGAACTAGATTTACTAACGGTACTAAAAAGGAACAACGAAGATGTTGCCCATAGCAACCAATAATATTGTATCATTTTCTAT
>WWET01000955.1:123445-136989 GCA_011038615.1 Limnodynastes dumerilii
TGCTCCAACAACAAGTGTTAGGCTCTCGAACAGTCCCAGCCCTTGATGCTGATATTCGGAGGTCCCATAGTGTTGATTGTGGCCCCTGCCGCTAATCTCTGGCAAGACATGAACAGTGGCCACGTATAGGAAAGTCCCAGCTGAGAACAGCATCCCGTATCCGGTCGCACTGAGTCTGTGCTGCGAGGAGCCTCCAGCCTGACAAACACAAATGGAGAACGTCACTCAACGGAAGACAAACTGAAGAAGACCACAAAGAAAGGAAAATCGTTCTGATTGATACCAATATCCATCCATCTGTCCATCCATCCATGTTTCCATCTATCCATCTATCTATCCATCCATGTCTCCCTCAGTCTTACCAAATAAGTCACTAAAATGATTGTTGTTACCATTAATATCTTTATTATTTGTTCCATTCCCCAACTCCAGAATTCCATTCTCAACACTAAGATCCCGTTCCTTGCCACTCACCAATAAGGTGGCCTCATTCAGTCCCATTCCCCAGTACACTGGACCTGTTCCATCCCATTCACCAACACTGTGGCCTGTTCTGTCCTATGTACCTAAACAGTTGCCCCATTCTAGCCCATTTGCCAATAATGTGGCTCAGTTCTCTCCCATTCCCTGGTACCTTGATTTTGTTCCATCCTGTTCACCATACTGCGGCCTGTTCTGTCCTATGTAGTTAATCTTTTGCCCCATTCACCACTAATGTGGCCCCCGTTCTTTCCCATTTCCCAATATCCTGGTCCTGTTTTCCATTCCACTCCCCAACAGCAAAGCCCTGATAAGTGCTGTTCTCCAATACGGTAGCCATGTTTTGTTCCATTTAGCAACACTGGGACCCCGTTCAGTCCCATACAACAACACTGGGGTCCTATCCTGTCCCATTCAACAGCACAGAGACTCTATTTTGGTTCATTCAAAAACTTTGGTGTCCTCCCATCCCACTGCTCAAAATATGACCCTGTTTCCCATGACTAAAACAAGCTTTTCTTTATTCCAAAAAACCGTCCCTATACTCCCTAATGATAGCCATTATGTGGCCTGTGCACTCACTCATCATGACATGTTCATTCCCCAAACCATTCCCTTTCAATTTATTCTGTTCTGCACAACCATCTCAGTTCTAGTGCATCGCTTATTCCAAAGCATGTTGCCCCCGGTCTCCATATTAACTTTTTATTAAATACTCCTAACATTAATCTTGTTTTATGTATGTACATTTGTATCATCTGTAAACGTCTCTTAGAGACATGCAATGCATCAACTCACAACCATATTTTAAATTCTTGCGTTACATCATGACAACTTGTCCTTTGATTGACCATAGTGAATATGTAAATGGGTTGTTATGGGTTACACAGAGCTAACAACACAGAAGAAAACATTTAACAGCAGGACTCTGGGGCCTTTAAATAGAAACTCAGCCAAACACAAAAGCCAAAGGCTTCTATTTGTCCAGGCATTTAAGCAGCAGTCACATCACGACCGAAGTGTATTTATAAAAAGTGTCCCAGAGCTTCCGTGCGTCAATCACAGTTGTCAAATACAGGTCAAAAATATCCAGAAAAGTGCTTGCAAAGTGTTCAGAAGACGATAAACGAGAACTTCTATAAGACCCACAAAATGATGGATGCATGCAACACAAAACATATGAAGAAGCTCAAACCAATACTTTTCTTTTCCTCGTGTGTTCCTTTTAGCAATTAAAATGAGAAATATTTGTTTTACAAGGAGCATGACAGAAAAACGCACAAACTGGGTTCCAAACAATCAAAAGGGGTGTAATAAATGAAGCTTTAAAAGTAGTCTTGAAAAACTACCACTCCCAGCACGCTCCAACAATAGACGCAATGTGGATAGCTGGCAAAGCATGATGGGACCTGTATTTTCACAACAACTGGAGTACCATAGGTTACCTATGTCTGTTCTAAAGAGTTTAGGTGGAAATGTTGCCCATAGCAACCAATTAGATTCTAGTTTTTATTTTCTAGTGCAGTGTTACCCAACCTCAGTCCTCAGGGACCACTAACAGTGCATGTTTTCCAGGTGTCACTGCTGGAGCACAGGTGTGTTCATTACTAACTGTCACATTTTAAAAGCTCCACAGGTGCTGCTCATTATATCACTTGTGATTCTTTAAGGAAACCTAGAAAATATGGACTGTTAGTGGTCCCTGAGGACCGAGGTTGGGGAACACTGTTCTAGTGCATTCTACATGATTGCTGAAATGTGATTGGTTGCTAATGGCAACATCTCCACTTTTAATCTTTACAAGCTCCATTAAATAAATCTCCAAGGTTACTTAGAGCGTATGAGATGAAACGCTGAAGGTCGCTGGGAAGAAGGTAAGGAATTTATTTTTTATTTCTATGGAGTGTTGATTTTATGTCAGTGTTATAGAGGAATATTATAGACTATAGATGAATGTTATGCCGAGCATTTAGCTCCAATAAATGTCGACCAACGATATAGCTGTTCTTATGGTGTTGGCTATATCAGTGTTGATATGGTAATCGTAACCGGTTCTGGAGATGAGAAGATTCCACAACAAAAATCCTGCAACATTACAGATATGAATCAAGGCAGAAGAAAGTTTCCATCGGACAATGAAGGTGATATCAGGGGAGGGTTTGCCTGCAAGTGTAACGTCTAGTTTCGTTCTCTCTTCTCAACTTACCATATTCAGAATGAGATATGTTGCGATCGTCAGGAGCGGCGCAGCCAGCGAGAACGCCAGCAGGTGCCTCTGGATTTGTTTCTTTTCTAGACCCGCGTGCATGAGAAACGAGACCAGACCGAACGCTGCCGGTGCCTGCAGGGAATAAGGATGGAGTTCAGCGGATTACAGGGTCAAGAAGCTGTCATTACTCTCTATGGGCCGGGTGTAAGAGGACAGGGCAGTGGTATAGGCAAGAGGTTTAAGGGCATTAATCTTTCCAAGACCCCAACAATGGGGGCGGAGAGCGCATCCCACTCGGTTCCATTAATATTACAAAATATGTGGGTGTGGTTTAAGAATTGGGGTGTGGCTTGGTGTATCATTAATGTGACTGGTCCTGGCCACAAACCATGTGATGTCCCCGGCAAGCTACATAATACTTCGACCTGCAGGGGCATTGCATAGTGACCCAAACAAAGGTCAATAATCGAGGATATATGCCCTGGGTCGGCCCAGGGTGGTCAGATCATTATGCAGCCCAAAACTATATTTGTCGGGTTCATAATCTTATAGTTTATGGCCAGTGGACATATGTGAGATTACTCTCTAATTGTGATTTTGGTAACCAATGGGTCCCCAACCTGTCAAATAACAAATCCCCCAATTTAGTTACCTTGTGCAAGATGACTGCAAAGAAGACAATAACTTGTACAGAGACCTGTGACGATGCCACCGCCGCCCCAAGAGCCACTCCGTCAGCTAGGAGACAAGAAAATAAAGACCGCTAGATAGAAGGTAAAACGACTTTCTCCAACAAAGAATAAACCAAACTGGCTCAAACTGCAGTGATACAGGCAATAACTCTTTGACTTTCTTGGGTTCCTTAACGTTGGTACTTATGTAATTCAGAAAAAGGATCTACTGAGATATTAGATGCACAATTAAATTAGTGCTAATGAGTCTCTGGAACATTGTAGCACATTCAACTCCCCACTTTCAGTTATTCTGTTGACCAAGACTTGACTTAACGGTTTGGAGTTATAGCATCAACTACAAACCAACTCTTCCAGCCTTATTGAAGCTCACATTCACTACGGTTCTTCTGCTGAAAATGTTCATCAAATCATTGAACAGACAAAATTTTAGCTTTGAATAAACAAAGAAGCAACTCCTCTTCAGACGCCAACTAAAGGCTATATCCCAGAAGTTACTTATACTGAAGGAATGACAATGAATGACGGCATCGAGCCTCACATATCACACAAACACTCATAGCGCCTCATTTACACATTTATATGATCCCAAATCTGCACGCAGTGTAAGGGGGATGGGGGTGGGTCAGTGTTAATGATTTAGGCCATGCACCAGCTTGGTATACTGTCTTTACCCTATAGTTATATTGGAGATGCATGTTAGCGTGCATTATAAGGTTCTTATATTGTAATAATCATTAAACAAACAAAATAAAAAAAAGTGACCCGCACTGAGGAGTCCTCACTCTCGTCATTAAACTGCCCTGTAAAGGAGGCAAAACGGCAAAGTTTTATTTAACAGAAGAGTTTGTTTTACAGATATTGGGCCGGATCCAGAACTACGTCCGTCTTCCATCGTTTCGATACGCAGATTACGTACAATAGCTACTACGCATGCGCAGTAGCTACTGTTTATTGACGCATGCGCAGTAGCTACTGTTTATTGAACTACGTCCGTCTATGAAAGACGGACGTAGTTCTCGATCCGGCCCATTGTACCTTGCAACATTACATTTTTGAATGGTGCAACTCTTCTGGTTTATTACCAGTTCCAGCAAACCTCGGTATACTTCTAGATCATAGAGTGTAGGCACCTCACAGGGATCTAGGTGATCCATCTAGCTGCTCTAGTGCAAATACAAAACCAATCACTGTGCACCATTGGCAAAAATGTAGTTATATTGGACTGAATTCACACCTAAGCAACTCCGGCTTCTGAGGTGCGTAATTTTAAGAATGTAACTACCGTGCATGCGCAGTATTAAATATACGCAATTTACATACCAGTTACGGAGTAGTTTAGTTAGAAAGAGGAGTGCTTATGCTGCCTCGGGGGGGGTGCTTAGATAGAAGTGGGACAGGGGGGGGGGGGGTTTTAGTGGGGGAGGGGGGGGGTATTTAGATTAGCCGGGGAGGGGCATTGTCCATGCGTAGTTTCCTTGTTAAGAAGGAAACTACACACAGTAAGATAAGATAGCCATAAGATACCAAAAAACGAGGGTTGAGTTAGGTGCTGAGTAAGTGAGTTAGGTGCAGATCTGTCCACACCTAACTCACGTTAGTTGTGAATACTTATCTTCTTGCTCTATTGTTTCTAAACTCTATCTTTCCCCTCTGTACTGAGAGAGAAGTCATTGTCATCGGACTCCAATATGGAGGCTATTGCCTCCCTCAAACCAAGGCATAATTAGGATGTTACCCGTTCCTCATAAGGTGATTGGCTGCGTTGGTTACAGTTGCTTCAGCCCCCATAACGGCTGTATCTAACGTGTGAGGTGTGTGCTGGCGACATATATACTTTGCACTGGAGAAAGGTCTTTCTGTTTTATAATTCCCCACTTTGTCAGCAGGAGATTAAAGCGGATTAGCTGTTCCTGTCAACCACAGTACACGTAAAGCAGTAATTAAATACAGTAATGTATAAGATGTTGTCCTGTAGACGTTACTCTACCCATACTGCTGCCAGCACCTGAATCTAGACATTCAAAATAAAGCGTCTGGATTACACAGCAGCAATTATTAGATGATCATGTTCCAACCATCTCCCGGAGACTAATGACATTACAGTCAACCATGGGTCTGTATATACAGATTGTAATCTGCCAATCGCCCCTAGGGAGTTCATCTGATAATGACACAAACGTTCCACTTCATGAAGCTTCACAGAACAACTATCTAATGGAAAATAAGAATTTATATAATTTAATTTGACTTTTTGCAATTTATAGGTAATGTAGGGGACACCCTGTCAATTTTAACTCATGATCTGACATCTTGTCAAACAGCATTAATGATTTAAAACCCTGACCTGTAACATGCTGCCCCGTACACACTGCTCTCTAGTGTACGAAACACTCTGCCCCATAGCTTCTGACAATCAGTTACTATGGTAACCACCTGTGTTAAAGAGAAAAATGCTTTCAAACATCAGTTAATGCATTAAATTCAGGTGAGTGACAGTTGGAAGCTCAGGAGCGGAGTATTGTGTACCAGGTGGAACAGGTCATGTTGGAGGGTCTGTCATAGGCAAGGCCGGAAGGCACGTTGCTAGGGAAGCAGAGATTATAAAGGCTCTGGAAATGAGATTATACTATCTCTCTGGGACCTAGATATGTAGCAGATGCCAGGTTCTCCAGAGGCCTAAATCTAACCCTGCTAACAATACAAAAAACCTCCTCCTGGCTGTCACGCACCATAATAATACATGCAGTGAGTACATACGCCATAGACATCTTGGGGCTGATCTTGCCTAAAAATACGCACGCAAATCCACGTGAAAACGGATCTGTGAATACGACCCACTGCATCGCTTTATGTTTAATCTGTAAATTAGAGTTGAGCTAAAAAACTTTATTTATCAACTCTAATTCTGCTTTCACCATTTCATTATTCATCCCCTAAAAGTTCAACTGGGTACTGCTCCGAGCCACACTTGCACCTAAAATATAGTGTTAAGTGAAGCTCTGGGTCAACCCGTCTGTGCTGTTTGGCTGCCGATGAAGAAACCTCAGGTGTTTGTCACTGATGTGAAACTTAATTCCTGCATAATTATATCCCAGAGGCCGCACTCTGCACCAGACATAGAAATACCCCCTGATTATCAGGAGCCTGGCTGTCTGGGCATTAGATGGGAAGCTTTTCCCCTGACGTAGACAGTGATTACTTTTAATTCATGAAGCAATCATCGCAACTCTTTGGGAAGATGATGAGTTTGTGCCTCGCAGTTATTCCTAGCATAAGAAGCGACGAGCGCTGGATATGAAGATCTGATCCTGTTCCTTAAGGGAAATTTAATATAAAAGAAACATCATTCAGGTTCTTAGTTTAAGTAATTGTGTAGCGTTGACTTGGCATTTTGTGAAAATGAAAAAATAACAAAGAGCTGAGACCCCGCTGAGGCTTTCCAGAAATACAGAATATTTAACTACACAATGGCCCCAGCTCTTGAAATCACACTCTGATCCAGGGGTGGAAGATGGCAGACTTCTGCCGCATAGCAAGGAGGCGGAGCCCAAGTCAGGGACTAGATGGAGCCAGGCGGGACTGGGGGTGGAGCTAGGTGGGACCGCGGCCTGATAAAGCTATTTGATGCCCAAAGCATTTTTGGGCCACACAAATTGCTATTGACTCACATAAGAAGTGAATAAGAAGCCAATCTTAGCCTTGTGGATTCATATTTGTGTTAAGGTCCGGATCAGACACTACATGATTAACTATAAATATAGCTGATTACTGACTGTAACTTGTCATTTGCCGTGATTCCCATATAGAGCTTTTATGTCTTATTATAAAAGACGTATATTATACTGTATATTACTTTACCCAACGTAAACTAACAGCAAATGTCTCACCCAGGAATTATAAGGTGGACACAGCCTGATTACCTCCTGTATGCCAGACACACAGTGTTATGTGCAATTACTTCTCACTTACTTGCCGTTAAGCCGGCTCTGGGGGAAGATAAACATCACAGATTCCTATTTCAGAACACGTCCACATGCAATAAAATAGCAGATCCGGCTCACGGATAACAGGAATTGAACAAACTACAGAATGAATGTATTTATCAAGATGCAGCTCAGATAAGGATTTAACACAGAGTCCGTTGTCCATAAATTACTGTGTTCAGGTTTTGTGATTCTGCCGAATGCGAAACCTTTTAAGCCTCTTTCATAAAAGGTGAACGCTTCCTGTTACCAGATGCGAATTAATATCACAGAGACTAAAGATTATGATCAACAAAGCCACGTTCAGATCCGCCAAGTCATATTATTTTTCTGAGCAGCTGTAATTAGTAAAAAGGTCATTTGTAATCCTAAAATAGATTAATCCAACATATACTGTAATAGTTTGAGGTTTGGTTTGCAATTCTTCATCCCACCAAGGTTGTAGATGATGGACCGTATTCGCAGATCCGTTTTCACGTGGAGTCGCGTGCATATTTTTAGGTAGCTTCAACTGCGCATGTGTAGTAACTTTATTTAAGTAAATTACGTTGATTATACGCCCCTAAGTGCTTTAGGCACGGACCTGCGAATTGCACTTGGGGAGATACGTACGGATGGGCAGGTACTTGAAAATTTACATGAAAGTGGGTGGGGAGGGGGCATTTGAATGAACGCGGTTATACTGAATCGCATGCACGGAAGACATATATGCACGCAAGTACACACGTAAAGATCAGAGTGGTCTGTGGAGGTGTAAGTGTGAGTGCAAGGCCGGGAGGGGGGAGTGTCCTGGGTGTTAGTGGGTGTTGCCTTGCTATGTGCGTGCGTATAATTGCATACTTTTAAAAAATGGATCTGGGAATACGGCCCGATATTTGAGCCGGACTCTACACTATAAGAGCAGTTCTGTGAAAATCCGGCATTAATATGTACAATGTGTACAGTACAACAGGCTATGTTGGTCAGGGCTGGATTGAGGGCCGCGTGGGCAGAGTTTGAAAATGATCAAGGGCCCGCACTATATGCAGTAGTTTGCTTTGGAGAAGGGGGGGCCTATTTTCAGATGGAGGCCTGGAAATGTAGTACCATTAGCCCCATTGTTATGCTGGCCCAGATGTTGGTGTTTTTGCATTTAACAATAAAGAGAAGGTAAAAATGATAATAAAGTGTAGATAGAGGCCCTCCATCTGTCTCACAAGGAGCAATTCTGGTGAACGCCAATTACCTGCAGCGTGAATCACAAGCCCCAGAGTGGCCGTAATGCTCGTTCCTGCAGACATTCCCGTCCTGGGATCTAAACAACAAAAGCAACAATTACTTATATCAAATAAAAGACATGATGGAGTCTGAAGCTACAGCGATGATCTGCCGACCATCCGATTATCGGGTGATCGGGCAAATAATTGCTCTAGTTAGTGGACAAGATCAAATTTAAAACGTCAGATAAACGCACCAGAAACACCTGGTACAATTATATGGGTCCAGATTCACAGTTACGTAGTTTTTGTCTTACGTACGTTGTTTTAAGAATTGAGCTACTACGCATGCGTAGTAGCTCAATTCTTAAAACAGCGTACATAAGATGAAGACTACGTAACTGCGAATCAGGATCACAGTCTTTAAGCACCCGATAATTTAAGGGAGCCAATCAGCTTATTGAATGGCTCTCAATTCATTAAGTGCCTCCCTCTTTTGCTAGTATCATAGGTTCCAGCAGGAGAGGTGTATGGTGTTTGGCGGTAAATCGTCCCGTTTATCGGGATGCCCCCTGCTGGGATTAATAATGGACCCAGTGTATGGCCAGTTTGAGTGCTTGATATGATTATGTGGGAAACCTTCATTAATCTCACCATGATACGAGCAATAATTTCCAATTTGGTCCACGATAAACATGAGTATAAATCCCGTGACCAGGAAGACCCCGATGAAGAAGTGTGGGGGAATGGAGTACCCGCCCACTGCGACATCCTCCTCTGTGACCGTGACCTCTGACGTATTGAGACTCCCCACAACATTCAGACATTTCACTGGAGAACCTGCGCCACAAACACGAGGAGACACATAAAACATCTGCCAATCACCACTCGCCCCAATGCCCGCTAAGGCCCCAATGCCCGCTAGGGCCAGGGTTATCAGCATAAAAAAAGAAAACTGCCCATAAATTACAAGGCAGCTTCATTGTTTCACAGGGAATAGACTCATATTCACATTGTTTAGAATTTGAGGTTTGGTGGGAAATAAACACAGCTGGGTTTACAACAAGAAATATAAAGTGAAACAAAAATATTATTTAAAATGTATAAAATAATAAAACCCGCTACGATGCCTGTCAATGCGAAGTGGGCTGTCTCTATTTGGAATGACATCATTTTTTTCTATGAAGATTCGCATACTCACCCATTCATTTTCAGAAGTGCTGCTGCCGAACCACCGGAGAGGTGAGTAACTCTCTCCGGGGACCTAGGGTTAAGCAGTTTGGGAGCGCTGTGTTCTGATCGATTGTTGCTTTGACTCATCGAAGGCCCTCTCTCTCTCTCTCTCTCTCTCTCTCTCTCTCTTTATATATATATATATATATATATATATATATATATATATATATATATACACACATACGCACGCTCTTTTTACCTCTTTGATGATTTATTTGATGGTTAAGGACTTTGCATACTGGCCATTTCTCCATGGAAAGGGGCTGTGCTTCCCCTCTGCCTGCAAAGGTGGGCGGGGGAAGCATTTAAATATCACAGATGGGGTGGGATTAGGTATTGATGAGCAGATGGGCGGTTGGACGGACCTCTGATTCGCTGCCCTATGGCAGTGTAAGTCACACAAATATCCGCACAAGAGAGGAGCATGACAGGGGGGGGGGGTGTTTACAGAAAGCCTGCGGGAGTCTGGATCCTGCTTTTACTAAACAATTGGAATCGATCTCCCGTCCACCATGTGTACACCAGGTAGGCACAAGATTAAGCCCTGTCACGGGAGGCCGTTAGCTGTATGGAATGGAACAATGGATTGTGGAACGGGCCCCGGCGCGCATGCACAGTAGGAACGGACAGGGTACTTGCGCATTGAGTTCTTCTTAAGTCAGGATCCGATCAGGGTATTTGGCCAAAGCTGCAGCGTGACGCATACAAGCCCATAAACTAAGGTCGTCTGAAGGCGCAAAGCTTTTATTAAAGGCTCGGAGGTTATAGCACTGAACTGTCACACTTGTGTTATACATAGGTCTAATGTCTGACACATACAGAAACCTCTCTTCTGATTATTCTCTATGTACATGGAGAATGGGGACGGCTTGTACCAGTTGTGACATCTGGAAAGATTAGTAGCAGGAGGCGGCCCGGCTCGGCCAGAGATGACAAAGGGTCAGTGTTGTGGAGCGCTCGGAGACATTCTAACCTTTGTCCGAGTCGTCCAGTAGTTCAATCCCTTCTGGTATAATTATGGCCAATGCCGTTCCACAGAGCAAACCGGCTCCCAGGACGCTGACAAACTGCAGCTTTTTCTGGAAGAGAGAGACGGAGGTTACTGGAGTGATGGGAAACACGATGTGAGTCTCAGAGGTAGAACGGAGCCAGGAGTTAGAAGAGGCAAAGTGCGGCTATCCGGGTGTTGTGAAACTACAAATCCCATCATGCTGCCAGCTATTACCCAGGCTTATGCTGCCAGCTATTACCCAGGCTTATGCTGTCAGCTATTACCCAGGCTTATACTGTTGAAGGGGCTAAAGTTTCCTCTGTGATGACCTATTTTTGACACTGATACAAACAACATCTTAATTGGTGGAGGGTGAGCTTATGGACATGAGAGGGTTAAGGTTAGGGGAAGGTTAAGGTTAAGCTGCGGGACGAAAATGGTTAGTGTTAGGGAAGTTTTAAGGTCAGGCTATGGGACGAATATGGTTAGTGTTAGGGAAGTTTTAAGGTTAGGCTGCAGAGAGGGGTAGGTTAAGGTTAGGGGAAGGTTAAGGTCAGGCGGTGGACGAAGATGGTTAGGGAAGTTTTAAGGTTAGGCTGCGGAGAGGAGAGGGGAAGGTTAAAGTTAGGGGAGGGTTAAGGTTAGGCTGCGGAGAGGAGAGGGGAAGGTTAAGGTTAGGGTTAGGAGAGAGTTCAGGTTGGGCTGTGAGGCAGGGGTGGTTAGGGTTAAGATGTGGAGAGAAGATGGTTAAGATTAGGATTAGGGGAGTGTTAAGATTGGGTTGCGGGAAGCGGATGGTTTGGGTTAGGATCAAGTAAAGTTACCTTTTGCTGTTGGACTTTTTTTAATGAAGCATCAGAGCAGCATCTACACCCCCGCTGGAGCATGCTGGGACTTGCAGTCTCACAACACCTGAAGTGTTTATTTGGATGTTAATATTGAGACCTTTCTCTAGCGGAAAATCACACTAATAGTATGAAATAGGGATTATCTGGGATTACCACCAATTGTATCCTCATATTTTAGCATTATAACCATGAAAAAGCCCCCCCCCCTTACATGACACTACCCCCCTGGGATCTCTGACCTGTGTCACAGTTTATAATGACCAGAATATACATGCAACATAAAGTATTTTATCCTGAGTATAGTCATCAGCTCCGATCTCATGCTCATTATGTGGCAGTCAGTCAGAAACACGTATTATGCTTGTAAGCTTCTGTAGAAACATTGGGCTAAGCTAAGTACGCTAGCCGATGACGTAAAATCGCCCATTCGTTTTTACTGCGCACACGCACGGCAGATGTTACGCCACGTAACTCCTAATGTACGTACCATCAGCGTAAATACGAACGAAGGTGATATTTATTAGGCATTTACCAATCGTGTTCAGCTACAGTTTGTAAGGAAATTAAATAATCAGTGACTTACATGGAAAGATCATAAATATTAAACATAAGATGAAACATAATGGAGATTTAATAGACGCCTTGAAATCAAAGGATTCACAAAGAGGAGCGGGGCTCTTTGGCTATTTCTGCGCCCGCTCATCATCCAGATTCTAATCACGTCGATGCGCTCCGGAGCTGCCCCATTCATCAAACAGACTCTCAGAGCCGATCTTAAAAGGGAAACTTTGATGCCTTTCAAAGAGATCCTGGTTTTGGAAATGTCTTTATTGTCATAGTGAGTTCACATGTAAATGGACAGTTTGAAGTACTGATTGCATTGAATAATTGGTGTTGTTCTGCTGTTGCCCTATTGGTGCGCACAGTTTGTGATCTTTATAACCCCGTTATAACTGTTATCATTCACAATATAAATTAAATGAATGAATGAATGACAGAGAAGGATTGGGGCCATGATGTATGGGGCCACATCTAAATGAGTCAACAGAGAGAGGCGGAGGTCAGACTGTAAGTGGGCGTTCCCTCTTAAGTCAGGGCACAGTATGGGCGTTCCCTCTTAGTTGGGGCACAGTATGGGCGGTCCCTCTTAGTCGGGGCACAGTATGGGCGTTCCCTCTTAGTCGGGGCACAGTATGGGCGTTCCCTCTTTGCGGGTTTCCAGGAAATTCACTGTGCTTGAATTGGAAAACTTAAGCTCGAAGCCAGCATTCATTCATGGAGCACCAAGTGCTGTTTTACACCTCATCCTCTGGCAGTCTGCTTACTGTGCAGGGGGAACTGGCTGCCATGTAACTCTGTGCTGTGCGCAATGTGATTCGTACATTGGGGCAGGGCACGCATTCCGCATGCCTTAATCCTGCAACGGGGGGTGGAATTAGTAACGCAGAATAGCTGCATGGGGCAGTGTTTAGGAGACCCGTGCGGTCTGTGTGCGTACGGACAATGATGCACATGGATAACTCGAGGCAGCTCCATGGACAAAGAAGTGTCCATAACTACACATGACAGAGGGGAGTGACAGGAGGCCACTCCCCTCTTCTATGCGTGGGTCCAGACCGCCAATGTACGTATCACGTGCGGAGATCTGAATACGGCCCCATGTACGACTTCCATTTAATAAACTGTATAATTATAAAATGAAAGTGTGCAGGGAACCACTGGACACATAAATCATCACATATAGTACCACACACACTCACAGCCTCATGACAGCAGCATGGTCACACAACACATGATTAATCAGCGCTATCTTCTGGTGTGATTGTGAAATCAGTGTCACAGTCTCAGCAGTTGGGTGTTGTTATTGTTAATGACTTTTACTTGGAGTTTAGATCTTTATCATTCC